>JAPYXD010000638.1:0-11786 GCA_030998225.1 Diplolepis rosae | reverse complement strand
GTTCAATGGACGTTAGGACTGATATAAATGCACAATTAGCCGCGTAATACGCGAGATGAACAAGGTCTGATCTGAAAAAGGAATTATTGCCGTGAATGCGCGAGCTCTTCGGACTCAGATTTTCAGTAAGGTGGCCAAAGTAATGCGCGAGTTCACTGGACTTCAGGACTGATATAAATACAAAAATAGGCGCGTAATACGCGAGTTGAACGCAGTCTGACCTGAAAAGAGTGGCCAAGTAAAGCGCGAATTCTTAGGGGTATAAGAATTTTTATAAAGTGGCCAAAAAATAATAATTAACACTTAGGGTCCTTAGACTCTGACCTGAATAAAGCGGCCAAGTAATGCGCGAGCACTCCGGACTCAGATTTTCAGTAAGGTGGCCAAGTAATGCGCGAGTTCAATGGACGTCAGGACTGATATGAATGCAAAAATAGCCGCGTAATACGCGAGATGAACAAAGTCTGATCTGAAAAGAGTGGCCAAGTAATGCGCGAGCTCTTCGGACTCAGATTTTCAGTAAGGTGGCCAAGTAATGCGCGAGTTCAATGGACGTCAGGACTGATATAAATGGACAAATAGGCGCGTAATACGCGAGTTGAACAAAGTCTGATCTGAAAAGAGTGGCCAAGTAATGCGCGAGCTCTTCGGACTCAGATTTACCGCCGGTAAGGTGGCCAAAGTAATGCGCGAGTTCAATGGACGTCAGGACTGATATAAATGCACAATTAGCCGCGTAATACGCGAGATCAAACGAAGTCTGACCTAAATAAGGAGGCAAAATAATGCGCGAATTCTTAGGACAGGATTTTTATATAAAGTGGCCAAGTAATGCGCGAGCTCTTCGGACTCTGGCTTAAAATTATGTGGCCAAGTAATTCGCGAGTTCAATGGACGCCAGGACTGATATAAATGCAAAATAGCCGCGTGATACGCGAGATCAAACGAAATCTGACCTAAATAAGGTGGCAAAGTAATGCGCGAATTCTTAGTACAGAATTTTTATATAAAGTGGCCAAGTAATGCGCGAGCTCTTCGGACTCTGGCTTAAAATTATGTGGCCAAGTAATTCGCGAGTTCAATGGACGTCAGGACTGATATAAATGCAAAAATAGCCGCGTAATACGCGAGATCAAACGAAGTCTGACCTAAATAAGGAGGCAAAGTAATGCGCGAATTCTTAGGAGTACAGAATTTTTATATAAAGTAGCCAAGTAATGCGCGAGCTCTTCGGACTCTGGCTTAAAATTATGTGGCCAAGTAATGCGCGAGTTCAATGGACGTCAGGACTGATATAAATACAAAAATTGCCGCGTAATACGCGAGTTGAACGAAGTCTGATCTGAAAAGAGTGGCCAAGTAATGCGCGAATTCTTAGGGGTATAAGAATTTTTATAAAGTGGCCAAAAAATAATAATTAACACTTAGGGGCCTTAGACTCTGACCTGAATAAAGCGGCCAAGTAATGCGCGAGCACTTCGGACTCTAATTTACAGTAAGGTGGCCAAGTAATGCGCGAGTTCAATGGACGTCAGGACTGATATAAATGCAAAAATAGCCGCGTAATACGCGAGATCAAACGAAATCTGACCTAAATAAGGTGGCAAAGTAATGCGCGAATTCTTAGTACAGAATTTTAATATAAAGTGGCCAAGTAATGCGCGAGCTCTTCGGACTCTGGCTTAAAATTATGTGGCCAAGTAATGCGCGAGTTCAATGGACGTCAGGACTGATATAAATACAAAAATAGGCGCGTAATACGAGAGTTGAACGCAGTCTGACCTGAAAAGAGTGGCCAAGTAATGCGCGAATTCTTAGGGGTATCCGAATTTTTATAAAGTGGCCAAAAAATAATAATTAACACTTAGGGTCCTTAGACTCTGACCTGAATAAAGCGGCCAAGTAATGCGCGAGCACTTCGGACTCAGATTTTCAGTAAGGTGGCCAAGTAATGCGCGAGTTCAATGGACGTCAGGACTGATATAAATGCAAAAATAGCCGCGTAATACGCGAGTTGAACACATTCTGAACTGAAAAGAGTGGCCAAGTAATGCGCGAGCTCTTCGGACTCAGATTTTCAGTAAGGTGGCCAAGTAATGCGCGAGTTCAATGGACGTCAGGACTGATATAAATGCAAAAATAGCAGCGTAATACGCGAGATCAAACGAAGTCTGACCTAAATAAGGAGGCAAAATAATGCGCGAATTCTTAGGACAGGATTTTTATATAAAGTGGCCAAGTAATCCGCGAGCTCTTCGGACTCTGGCTTAAAATTATGTGGCCAAATAATGCGCGAATTCTTAGTACAGAATTTTTATATATAAAGTGTCCAAGTAATGCGCGAGTTCACTGGACTTCAGGACTGATATAAATACAAAAATAGGCGCGTAATACGCGAGTTGAACGCAGTCTGACCTGAAAAGAGTGGCCAAGTAAAGCGCGAATTCTTAGGGGTATAAGAATTTTTATAAAGTAGCCAAAAAATAAAAATTAACACTTAGGGTCCTTAGACTCTGACCTGAATAAAGCGGCCAAGTAATGCGCGAGCACTCCGGACTCAGATTTTCAGTAAGGTGGCCAAGTAATGCGCGAGTTCAATGGACGTCAGGACTGATATGAATGCAAAAATAGCCGCGTAATACGCGAGATGAAGGCAAAGAGCTAACTGATCTGAATTTTTATATGAAGTGGCCAAGTAATGCGCGAGCTCTTCGGACTCAGATTTTCAGTAAGTGTGGCCAAGTAATGCGCGAGTTCAATGGACGTCAGGACTGATATAAATAGAAAAATAGGCGCGTAATACGCGAGTTGAACGCAGTCTGACCTGAAAAGAGTGGCCAAGTAATGCGCGAATTCTTAGGGGTATAAGAATTTTTATAAAGTGGCCAAAAAATAATAATTAACACTTAGGGTCCTTAGACTCTGACCTGAATAAAGCGGCCAAGTAATGCGCGAGCACTTCGGACTCAGATTTTCAGTAAGGTGGCCAAGTAATGCGCGAGTTCAATGGACGTCAGGACTGATATAAATGCACAATTAGCCGCGTAATACGCGAGATCAAACGAAGTCTGACCTAAATAAGGAGGCAAAATAATGCGCGAATTCTTAGGACAGGATTTTTATATAAAGTGGCCCAGTAATGCGCGAGCTCTTCGGACTCTGGCTTAAAATTATGTGGCCAAGTAATGCGCGAATTCTTAGTACAGAATTTTTATATATAAAGTGTCCAAGTAATGCGCGAGTTCACTGGACTTCAGGACTGATATAAATACAAAAATAGGCGCGTAATACGCGAGTTGAACGCAGTCTGACCTGAAAAGAGTGGCCAAGTAATGCGCGAATTCTTAGGGGTATAAGAATTTTTATAAAGTGGCCAAAAAATAATAATTAACACTTAGGGTCCTTAGACTCTGACCTGAATAAAGCGGCCAAGTAATGCGCGAGCACTTCGGACTCAGATTTTCAGTAAGGTGGCCAAGTAATGCGCGAGTTCAATGGACGTCAGGACTGATATAAATGCAAAAATAGCCGCGTAATACGCGAGATGAACAAAGTCTGATCTGAAAAGAGTGGCCAAGTAATGCGCGAGCTCTTCGTACTCAGATTTTCAGTAAGGTGGCCAAGTAATGCGCGAGTTCAATGGACGTGGACTGATATGAATGCAAAAGTAGCAGCGTAATACGCGAGTTGACCTTAGACGTCTGATCTGAATAAAGTGGCCAAGTAATGCGCGAGCTCTTCGGACTCAGATTTTCAGTAAGGTGGCCAAGTAATGCGCGAGTTCAATGGACGTCAGGACTGATATAAATGCAAAAATAGCCGCGTAATACGCGAGATCAAACGAAGTCTGACCTAAATAAGGAGGCAAAGTAATGCGCGAATTCTTAGGACAGGATTTTTATATAAAGTGGCCAAGTAATGCGCGAGCTCTTCGGACTCTGGCTTAGAATTATGTGGCCAAGTAATGCGCGAATTCTTAGTACAGAATTTTTATATATAAAGTGTCCAAGTAATGCGCGAGTTCACTGGACTTCAGGACTGATATAAATACAAAAATAGGCGCGTAATACGCGAGTTGAACGCAGTCTGACCTGAAAAGAGTGGCCAAGTAATGCGCGAATTCTTAGGGGTATAAGAATTTTTATAAAGTGGCCAAAAAATAATAATTAACACTTAGGGTCCTTAGACTCTGACCTGAATAAAGCGGCCAAGTAATGCGCGAGCACTAAGGACTCAGATATTAAGTAAGGTGGCCAAGTAATGAGCGAGTTCAATGGACGTCAGGACTGATATAAATGCAAAAATAGCCGCGTAATACGCGAGTTGAACGAAGTCTGATCTGAAAAGAGTGGCCGAGTAATGCGCGAGCTCTTCGGACTCAGATTTTCAGTAAGGTGGCCAAGTAATGCGCGAGTTCAATGGACGTCAGGACTGATATAAATAGAAAAATAGGCGCGTACTACGCGAGTTGAACGCAGTCTGACCTGAAAAGAGTGGCCAAGTAATGCGCGAATTCTTAGGGGTATAAGAATTTTTATAAAGTGGCCAAAAAATAATAATTAACACTTAGGGTCCTTAGACTCTGACCTGAATAAAGCGGCCAAGTAATGCGCGAGCACTTCGGACTCAGATTTACAGTAAGGTGGCCAAGTAATGCGCGAGTTCAAAGGACGTCAGGACTGATATAAATGCACAATTAGCCGCGTAATACGCGAGATCAAACGAAGTCTGATCTAAATAAGGAGGCAAAATAATGCGCGAATTCTTAGGACAGGATTTTTATATAAAGTGGCCAAGTAATGCGCGAGCTCTTCGGACTCTGGCTTAAAATTATGTGGCCAAGTAATGCGCGAATTCTTAGTACAGAATTTTTATATATAAAGTGTCCAAGTAATGCGCGAGTTCAATGGACGTCAGGACTGATATAAATACAAAAATAGGCGCGTAATACGCGAGTTGAACGCAGTCTGACCTGAAAAGAGTGGCCAAGTAATGCGCGAATTCTTAGGGGTATAAGAATTTTTATAATGTGGCCAAAAAATAATAATTAACACTTAGGGTCCTTAGACTCTGACCTGAATAAAGCGGCCAAGTAATGCGCGAGCACTGCGGACTGGGATTTACAGTAAGGTGGCCAAGTAATGCGCGAGTTCAATGGACGTCAGGACTGATATCAATGCAAAAATAGCCGCGTAATACGCGAGATCAAACAATGTCTGACTTAAATAAGGTGGAAAAGTAATGCGCGAATTCTTAGTACAGAATTTTTATATATAAAGTGTCCAAGTAATGCGCGAGTTCAATGGACGTCAGGACTGATATAAATACAAAAATAGCCGCGTAATACGCGAGTTGAACAAAGTCTGATCTGAAAAGAGTGGCCAAGTAATGCGCGAGCTCTTCGGACTCAGATTTTCAGTAAGGTGGCCAAGTAATGCGCGAGTTCAATGGACGTCAGGACTGATATAAATGCAAAAATAGCAGCGTTATACGCGAGATCAAACAAAGTCTGACCTGAATAAGGTGGCAAAGTACTGCGCGAATTCTTAGGGGTATAAGAATTTTTATAAAGTGGCCAAAAAATAATAATTAACACTTAGGGTCCTTAGACTCTGACCTGAATAAAGCGGCCAAGTAATGCGCGAGCACTTCGGACTCAGATTTTCAGTAAGGTGGCCAAGTAATGCGCGAGTTCAATGGACGTCAGGACTGATATAAATGCACAATTAGCCGCGTAATACGCGAGATCAAACGAAGTCTGACCTAAATAAGGAGGCAAAATAATGCGCGAATTCTTAGGACAGGATTTTTATATAAAGTGGCCAAGTAATGCGCGAGCTCTTCGGACTCTGGCTTAAAATTATGTGGCCAAGTAATTCGCGAGTTCAATGGACGCCAGGACTGATATAAATGCAAAATAGCCGCGTGATACGCGAGATCAAACGAAATCTGACCTAAATAAGGTGGCAAAGTAATGCGCGAATTCTTAGTACAGAATTTTTATATAAAGTGGCCAAGTAATGCGCGAGCTCTTCGGACTCTGGCTTAAAATTATGTGGCCAAGTAATTCGCGAGTTCAATGGACGTCAGGACTGATATAAATGCAAAAATAGCCGCGTAATACGCGAGATCAAACGAAGTCTGACCTAAATAAGGAGGCAAAGTAATGCGCGAATTCTTAGGAGTACAGAATTTTTATATAAAGTAGCCAAGTAATGCGCGAGCTCTTCGGACTCTGGCTTAAAATTATGTGGCCAAGTAATGCGCGAGTTCAATGGACGTCAGGACTGATATAAATGCAAAAATGGCCGCGTAATACGCGATTTGAACGAAGTCTGATCTGAAAAGAGTGGCCAAGTAATGCGCGAATTCTTAGGGGTATAAGAATTTTTATAAAGTGGCCAAAAAATAATAATTAACACTTAGGGTCCTTAGACTCTGACCTGAATAAAGCGGCCAAGTAATGCGCGAGCACTTCGGACTCTAATTTACAGTAAGGTGGCCAAGTAATGCGCGAGTTCAATGGACGTCAGGACTGATATAAATGCAAAAATAGCCGCGTAATACGCGAGATCAAACGAAATCTGACCTAAATAAGGTGGCAAAGTAATGCGCGAATTCTTAGTACAGAATTTTAATATAAAGTGGCCAAGTAATGCGCGAGCTCTTCGGACTCTGGCTTAAAATTATGTGGCCAAGTAATGCGCGAGTTCAATGGACGTCAGGACTGATATAAATACAAAAATAGGCGCGTAATACGCGAGTTGAACGCAGTCTGACCTGAAAAGAGTGGCCAAGTAATGCGCAAATTCTTAGGGGTATAAGAATTTTTATAAAGTGGCCAAAAAATAATAATCAACACTTAGGGTCCTTAGACTCTGACCTGAATAAAGCGGCCAAGTAATGCGCGAGCACTTCGGACTCAGATTTTCAGTAAGGTGGCCAAGTAATGCGCGAGTTCAATGGACGTCAGGACTGATATAAATGCAAAAATAGCCGCGTAATACGCGAGTTGAACAATATCTGATCTGAAAAGAGTGGCCAAGTAATGCGCGAGCTCTTCGGACTCAGGATTTCAGTAAGGTGGCCAAGTAATGCGCGAGTTCAATGGACGTCAGGACTGATTTAAATGCCCAAATAGCAGCGTAATTCGCGAGATCAAATGCGGAGTCTCGGACTCAGATATTCAGTAAGGTGGCCAAGTAATGCGCGAGTTCAATGGACGTCAGGACTGATATAAATGCAAAAATAGCAGCGTAATACGCGAGATCAAACGAAGTCTGACCTAAATAAGGAGGCAAAATAATGCGCGAATTCTTAGGACAGGATTTTTATATAAAGTGGCCAAGTAATGCGCGAGCACTTCGGACTCTGGCTTAAAATTATGTGGCCAAGTAAATCGCGAATACTTAGTACAGAATTTTTATATATAAAGTGTCCAAGTAATGCGCGAGTTCACTGGACTTCAGGACTGATATAAATACAAAAATAGGCGCGTAATACGCGAGTTGAACGCAGTCTGACCTGAAAAGAGTGGCCAAGTAAAGCGCGAATTCTTAGGGGTATAAGAATTTTTATAAAGTGGCCAAAAAATAATAATTAACACTTAGGGTCCTTAGACTCTGACCTGAATAAAGCGGCCAAGTAATGCGCGAGCACTCCGGACTCAGATTTTCAGTAAGGTGGCCAAGTAATGCGCGAGTTCAATGGACGTCAGGACTGATATGAATGCAAAAATAGCCGCGTAATACGCGAGATGAACAAAGTCTGATCTGAAAAGAGTGGCCAAGTAATGCGCGAGCTCTTCGGACTCAGATTTTCATGTAAAAGGTGGCCAAGTAATGCGCGAGTTCAATGGACGTCAGGACTGATATAAATAGCAAAAATAGGCGCGTAATACGCGAGTTGAACGCAGTCTGACCTGAAAAGAGTGGCCAAGTAATAGCGCGAATTCTTAGGGGTATAACTATTTTTATAAAGTGGCCAAAAAATAATAATTAACAGTTAGGGTCCTTAGACTCTGACCTGAATAAAGCGGCCAAGTAATGCGCGAGCACTTCGGACTCAGATTTTCAGTAAGGTAGCCAAGTAACGCGCGAGTTCAATGGACGTCAGGACTGATATGAATGCAAAAATAGCCGCGTAATACGCGAGATGAACAAAGTCTGATCTGAAAAGAGTGGCCAAGTAATGCGCGAGCTCTTCGGACTCAGATTTTCAGTAAGGTGGCCAAGTAATGCGCGAGTTCAATGGACGTCAGGACTGATATAAATAGAAAAATAGGCGCGTAATACGCGAGTTGAACGCAGTCTGACCCGAAAAGAGTGGCCAAGTAATGCGCGAATTCTTAGGGGTATAAGAATATTTATAAAGTGGCCAAAAAATAATAATTAACACTTAGGGTCCTTAGACTCTGACCTGAATAAAGCGGCCAAGTAATGCGCGAGCACTTCGGACTCAGATTTTCAGTAAGGTAGCCAAGTAATGCGCGAGTTCAATGGACGTCAGGACTGATATAAATGCACAATTAGCCGCGTAATACGCGAGATCAAACGAAGTCTGATCTAAATAAGGAGGCAAAATAATGCGCGAATTCTTAGGACAGGATTTTTATATAAAGTGGCCAAGTAATGCGCGAGCTCTTCGGACTCTGGCTTAAAATTATGTGGCCAAGTAATGCGCGAATTCTTAGTACAGAATTTTTATATATAAAGTGTCCAAGTAATGCGCGAGTTCAATGGACGTCAGGACTGATATAAATACAAAAATAGGCGCGTAATACGCGAGTTGAACGCAGTATGACCAGAAAAAAGTGGCCAATTAAAGCGCGAATTCTTAGGGTATAAGAATTTTTATAAAGTGGCCAAAAAATAATAATTAACACTTAGGGTCCTTAGACTCTGACCTGAATAAAGCGGCCAAGTAATGCGCGAGCACTTCGGACTCAGGTTTACAGTAAGGTGGCCAAGTAATGCGCGAGTTCAATGGACGTCAGGACTGATATCAATGCAAAAATAGCCGCGTAATACGCGAGATCAAACAATGTCTGACCTGAATACGGTGGCAAAGTACTGCGCGAATACTTAGTACAGAATTTTTATATATAAAGTGGCCAAGTCATGCGCGAGTTCAATGGACGTCAGGACTGATATAAATGCAAAAATAGCCGCGTAATACGCGAGTTGAACAAAGTCTGATCTGAAAAGAGTGGCCAAGTAATGCGCGAGCTCTTCGGACTCAGATTTTCAGTAAGGTGGCCAAGTAATGCGCGAGTTCAATGGACGTCAGGACTGATATAAATGCAAAAATAGCCGCGTAATACGCGAGATCAAACGAAGTCTGACCTAAATAAGGAGGCAAAGTAATGCGCGAATTCTTAGGGGTATAAGAATTTTTATAAAGTGGCCAAAAAATAATAATTAACACTTAGGGTCCTTAGACTCTGACCTGAATAAAGCGGCCAAGTAATGCGCGAGCACTTCGGACTCAGATTTTCAGTAAGGTGGCCAAGTAATGCGCGAGTTCAATGGACGTCAGGACTGATATAAATGCACAATTAGCCGCGTAATACGCGAGATCAAACGAAGTCTGACCTAAATAAGGAGGCAAAATAATGCGCGAATTCTTAGGACAGGATTTTTTATATAAAGTGGCCAAGTAATGCGCGAGCTCTTCGGACTCTGGCTTAAAATTATGTGGCCAAGTAATTCGCGAGTTCAATGGACGCCAGGACTGATATAAATGCAAAATAGCCGCGTGATACGCGAGATCAAACGAAATCTGACCTAAATAAGGTGGCAAAGTAATGCGCGAATTCTTAGTACAGAATTTTTATATAAAGTGGCCAAGTAATGCGCGAGCTCTTCGGACTCTGGCTTAAAATTATGTGGCCAAGTAATTCGCGAGTTCAATGGACGTCAGGACTGATATAAATGCAAAAATAGCCGCGTAATACGCGAGATCAAACGAAGTCTGACCTAAATAAGGAGGCAAAGTAATGCGCGAATTCTTAGGAGTACAGAATTTTTATATAAAGTAGCCAAGTAATGCGCGAGCTCTTCGGACTCTGGCTTAAAATTATGTGGCCAAGTAATGCGCGAGTTCAATGGACGTCAGGACTGATATAAATACAAAAATGGCCGCGTAATACGCGAGTTGAACGAAGTCTGATCTGAAAAGAGTGGCCAAGTAATGCGCGAATTCTTAGGGGTATAAGAATTTTTATAAAGTGGCCAAAAAATAATAATTAACACTTAGGGGCCTTAGACTCTGACCTGAATAAAGCGGCCAAGTAATGCGCGAGCACTTCGGACTCTAATTTACAGTAAGGTGGCCAAGTAATGCGCGAGTTCAATGGACGTCAGGACTGATATAAATGCAAAAATAGCCGCGTAATACGCGAGATCAAACGAAATCTGACCTAAATAAGGTGGCAAAGTAATGCGCGAATTCTTAGTACAGAATTTTAATATAAAGTGGCCAAGTAATGCGCGAGCTCTTCGGACTCTGGCTTAAAATTATGTGGCCAAGTAATGCGCGAGTTCAATGGACGTCAGGACTGATATAAATACAAAAATAGGCGCGTAATACGAGAGTTGAACGCAGTCTGACCTGAAAAGAGTGGCCAAGTAATGCGCGAATTCTTAGGGTTATAAGAATTTTTATAAAGTGGCCAAAAAATAATAATTAACACTTAGGGTCCTTAGACTCTGACCTGAATAAAGCGGCCAAGTAATGCGCGAGCACTTCGGACTCAGATTTTCAGTAAGGTGGCCAAGTAATGCGCGAGTTCAATGGACGTCAGGACTGATATAAATGCAAAAATAGCCGCGTAATACGCGAGTTGAACGAAATCTGATCTGAAAAGAGTGGCCGAAGTAATGCGCGAGCTCTTCGGACTCAGATTTTCAGTAAGGTGGCCAAGTAATGCGCGAGTTCAATGGACGTCAGGACTGATATAAATGCAAAAATAGCAGCGTAATACGCGAGATCAAACGAAGTCTGACCTAAATAAGGAGGCAAAATAATGCGCGAATTCTTAGGACAGGATTTTTATATAAAGCGGCCAAGTAATGCGCGAGCTCTTCGGACTCTGGCTCAAAATTATGTGGCCAAGTAATGCGCGAATTCTTAGTACAGAATTTTTATATATAAAGTGTCCAAGTAATGCGCGAGTTCACTGGACTTCAGGACTGATATAAATACAAAAATAGGCGCGTAATACGCGAGTTGAACGAAGAAAGACCTGAATACGGTGGCAAAGTACAGCGCGAATTCTTAGGGGTATAAGAATTTTTAAAAAGAGGCCAAAAAAAAATAATTAAAACATAGGGTCCTTGGGCTTCTGACCCGAATAAAGCGGCCAAGTAATGCGCGAGGCACTCCGGACTCAGATTTTCAGTAAGGTGGCCAAGTAATGCGCGAGTTCAATGGAAGTCAGGACTGATATGAATGCAAAAATAGCCGCGTAATACGCGAGATGAACAAAGTCTCGATCTGAAAAGAGTGGCCAAGTAATGCGCGAGCTCTTTCGGACTCAGATTTTCAGTAAGGTGGCCAAGTAATGCGCGAGTTCAATGGACGTCAGGACTGATATAAATAGAAAAATAGGCGCGTGATACGCGAGTTGAACGCAGTTCGACCTGAAAAGAGTGTGCCAGAGTAAAGCGCGAATTCTTAGGGGCATGAATTTTATAAAGTGGCCAAAAAATAATAATTAACACTTAGGGTCCTTAGACTCTGACCTGAATAAAGCGGCCAAGTAATGCGCGAGCACTCCGGACTCA
>JAPYXD010000636.1:0-294071 GCA_030998225.1 Diplolepis rosae | reverse complement strand
TAAAAACTGAATAATGTTATAAAAGAATAAATCGAAAAACCCCATTTCAAAAAATAACATTGTATTTCTTCGCAACGAATCAACAGTTTAAATTAAATTTCACTAACATTGTTTTCTAGCAGAAAAACAGTTTGCACCATATAGTATTTATTGTTACGGCTACTTTTATAGTCTTTTTGAAACATATCACGTTTTTGGAAATCGTTGGTGATTGTCATTGAGCGCGCCTATAAACATAATTTACGTCAAATTCAACAACCTTCATTGGATCAGTTCTTTACTTAATGTATTATTAATTGAGAAATGTAAATTTCAGATCATCGAATAGTGTATGTCAGATTAAGCATGTAGTATCATAAAATCTCAATTTACATTCAATGGCGTTTGCATATATTCGAAAAGACGAATTTACAAATGTTAGTGTTTGTCGCAGAATGAATATGAAAAGCACATATAAAAACTGAATAAAGTTATAAAAGAATAAATCGAAAAACCCCATTTCAAAAAATAACATTGTATTTCTTCGCAGCGAATCAACAGTTTAAATTAAATTACACTAATATTGTTTTCTAACAGAAAAGCCGTTTGCAGCATATAGTATTTATCGTTACGGCTACTTTTATGGTCTTTTTGAAACATATCACGTTTTCGGAAATCGTTGGTGACTGTCATTCAGCGCGTCTATAAACATGATTTACGTCAAATTCAACAACCTTGATTTGATCAGTTCTTTACTTAATGTATTATTAATTGAGAAATGTAAATTTCAGATTATCGAATAGTGCATGTCAGATTAAGCATGTAGTATCATAAAATCTCAATTTACATTCAATGGCGTTTGCATATATTCGAAAAGTCGAATTTACAAATGTTAGTGTTTGTCGCAGAATGAATATGAAAAGCACATATAAAAACTGAATAATGTTATAAAAGAATAAATCGAAAAACCCCATTTCAAAAAATAACATTGTATTTCTTCGCAACGAATCAACAGTTTAAATTAAATTTCACTAACATTGTTTTCTAGCAGAAAAGCCGTTTGCAGCATATAGTATTTATCGTTACGTCTACTTTTATGGTCTTTTTGAAACATATCACGTTTTTGGAAATCGTTGGTGATTGTCATTCAGCGCGTCCATAAACATGATTTACGTCAAATTCAACAACCTACATTTGATCAGTTCTTTACTTAATGTATTATTAATTGAGAAATGTAAATTTCAGATTATCGAATAGTGCATGTCAGATTAAGCATGTAGTATCATAAAATCTCAATTTACATTCAATGGCGTTTGCATATATTCGAAAAGTCGAATTTACAAATGTTAGTGTTTGTCGCAGAATGAATATGAAAAGCACATATAAAAACTGAATAAAGTTATAAAAGAATAAATCGAAAAACCCCATTTCAAAAAATAACATTGTATTTCTTCGCAGCGAATCAACAGTTTAAATTAAATTACACTAATATTGTTTTCTAACAGAAAAGCCGTTTGCAGCATATAGTATTTATCGTTACGGCTACTTTTATGGTCTTTTTGAAACATATCACGTTTTCGGAAATCGTTGGTGACTGTCATTCAGCGCGTCTATAAACATGATTTAGGTCAAATTCAACAACCTTGATTTGATCAGTTCTTTACTTAATGTATTATTAATTGAGAAATGTAAATTTCAGATTATCGAATAGTGCATGTCAGATTAAGCATGTAGTATCATAAAATCTCAATTTACATTCAATGGCGTTTGCATATATTCGAAAAGTCGAATTTACAAATGTTAGTGTTTGTCGCAGAATGAATATGAAAAGCACATATAAAAACTGAATAAAGTTATAAAAGAATAAATCGAAAAACCCCATTTCAAAAAATAACATTGTATTTCTTCGCAGCGAATCAACAGTTTAAATTAAATTACACTAATATTGTTTTCTAACAGAAAAGCCGTTTGCAGCATATAGTATTTATCGTTACGGCTACTTTTATGGTCTTTTTGAAACATATCACGTTTTCGGAAATCGTTGGTGACTGTCATTCAGCGCGTCTATAAACATGATTTACGTCAAATTCAACAACCTTGATTTGATCAGTTCTTTACTTAATGTATTATTAATTGAGAAATGTAAATTTCAGATTATCGAATAGTGCATGTCAGATTAAGCATGTAGTATCATAAAATCTCAATTTACATTCAATGGCGTTTGCATATATTCGAAAAGTCGAATTTACAAATGTTAGTGTTTGTCGCAGAATGAATATGAAAAGCACATATAAAAACTGAATAAAGTTATAAAAGAATAAATCGAAAAACCCCATTTCAAAAAATAACATTGTATTTCTTCGCAACGAATCAACAGTTTAAATTAAATTTCACTAACATTGTTTTCTAGCAGAAAAGCCGTTTGCACAATATAGTATTTATCGTTCCGGCTACTTTTATAGTCTTTTTGAAACATATCACGTTTTTGGAAATCGTTGGTGATTGTCATTGAGCGCACCTATAAACATAATTTACGTCAAATTCAACAACCTACATTTGATCAGTTCTTCACTTAATGTATTATTAATTGAGAAATGTAAATTTCAGATTATCGAATAGTGCATGTCAGATTAAGCATGTAGTATCATAAAATCTCAATTTACATTCAATGGCGTTTGCATATATTCGAAAAGTCGAATTTACAAATGTTAGTGTTTGTCGCAGAATGAATATGAAAAGCACATATAAAAACTGAATAAAGTTATAAAAGAATAAATCGAAAAACCCCATTTCAAAAAATAACATTGTATTTCTTCGCAGCGAATCAACAGTTTAAATTAAATTACACTAATATTGTTTTCTAACAGAAAAGCCGTTTGCAGCATATAGTATTTATCGTTACGGCTACTTTTATGGTCTTTTTGAAACATATCACGTTTTCGGAAATCGTTGGTGACTGTCATTCAGCGCGTCTATAAACATGATTTACGTCAAATTCAACAACCTTGATTTGATCAGTTCTTTACTTAATGTATTATTAATTGAGACATGTAAATTTCAGATTATCGAATAGTGCATGTCAGATTAAGCATGTAGTATCATAAAATCTCAATTTACATTCAATGGCGTTTGCATATATTCGAAAAGTCGAATTTACAAATGTTAGTGTTTGTCGCAGAATGAATATGAAAAGCACATATAAAAACTGAATAATGTTATAAAAGAATAAATCGAAAAACCCCATTTCAAAAAATAACATTGTATTTCTTCGCAACGAATCAACAGTTTAAATTAAATTTCACTAACATTGTTTTCTAGCAGAAAAGCCGTTTGCAGCATATAGTATTTATCGTTACGGCTACTTTTATGGTCTTTTTGAAACATATCACGTTTTCGGAAATCGTTGGTGATTGTCATTCAGCGCGTCTATAAACATGATTTACGTCAAATTCAACAACCTTGATTTGATCAGTTCTTTACTTAATGTATTATTAATTGAGAAATGTAAATTTCAGATTATCGAATAGTGCATGTCAGATTAAGCATGTAGTATCATAAAATCTCAATTTACATTCAATGGCGTTTGCATATATTCGAAAAGTCGAATTTACAAATGTTAGTGTTTGTCGCAGAATGAATATGAAAAGCACATATAAAAACTGAATAATGTTATAAAAGAATAAATCGAAAAACCCCATTTCAAAAAATAACATTGTATTTCTTCGCAACGAATCAACAGTTTAAATTAAATTTCACTAACATTGTTTTCTAGCAGAAAAGCCGTTTGCACCATACAGTATCGTTACGGCTGCTTTTATAGTCTTTTTGAAACATATCACGTTTTTGGAAATCGTTGGTGATTGTCATTCAGCGCGTCCATAAACATGATTTACGTCAAATTCAACAACCTTGATTTGATCAGTTCTATACTTAATGTATTATTAATTGAGAAATGTAAATTTCAGATTATCGAATAGTGCATGTCAGATTAAGCATGTAGTATCATAAAATCTCAATTTACATTCAATGGCGTTTGCATATATTCGAAAAGTCGAATTTACAAATGTTAGTGTTTGTCGCAGAATGAATATGAAAAGCACATATAAAAACTGAATAAAGTTATAAAAGAATAAATCGAAAAACCCCATTTAAAAAAATAACATTGTATTTCTTCGCAACGAATCAACAGTTTAAATTAAATTTCACTAACATTGTTTTCTAGCAGAAAAGCATTTTGCACCATACAGTTCCGGCTGCTTTTATAGTCTTTTTGAAACATATCACGTTTTTGGAAATCGTTGGTGATTGTCATTCAGCGCGTCCATAAACATGATTTACGTCAAATTCAACAACCTTGATTTGATCAGTTCTATACTTAATGTATTATTAATTGAGAAATGTAAATTTCAGATTATCGAATAGTGCATGTCATATTAAGCATGTAGTATCATAAAATCTAAATTTACATTCAATGGCGTTTGCATATATTCGAAAAGTCGAATTTACAAATGTTAGTGTTTGTCGCAGAATGAATATGAAAAGCACATATAAAAACTGAATAATGTTATAAAAGAATAAATCGAAAAACCCCATTTCAAAAAATAACATTGTATTTCTTCGCAGCGAATCAACAGTTTAAATTAAATTACACTAATATTGTTTTCTAACAGAAAAGCCGTTTGCAGCATATAGTATTTATCGTTACGGCTTCTTTTATGGTCTTTTGAAACATATCACGTTTTCGGAAATCGTTGGTGACTGTCATTCAGCGCGCCTATAAACATGATTTACGTCAAATTCAACAACCTTGATTTGATCAGTTCTTTACTTAATGTATTATTAATTGAGAAATGTAAATTTCAGATTATCGAATAGTGCATGTCAGATTAAGCATGTAGTATCATAAAATCTCAATTTACATTCAATGGCGTTTGCATATATTCGAAAAGTCGAATTTACAAATGTTAGTGTTTGTCGCAGAATGAATATGAAAAGCACATATAAAAACTGAATAAAGTTATAAAAGAATAAATCGAAAAACCCCATTTCAAAAAATAACATTGTATTTCTTCGCAGCGAATCAACAGTTTAAATTAAATTACACTAATATTGTTTTCTAACAGAAAAGCCGTTTGCAGCATATAGTATTTATCGTTACGGCTACTTTTATGGTCTTTTTGAAACATATCACGTTTTCGGAAATCGTTGGTGACTGTCATTCAGCGCGTCTATAAACATGATTTACGTCAAATTCAACAACCTTGATTTGATCAGTTCTTTACTTAATGTATTATTAATTGAGAAATGTAAATTTCAGATTATCGAATAGTGCATGTCATATTAAGCATGTAGTATCATAAAATCTCAATTTACATTCAATGGCGTTTGCATATATTCGAAAAGTCGAATTTACAAATGTTAGTGTTTGTCGCAGAATGAATATGAAAAGCACATATAAAAACTGAATAATGTTATAAAAGAATAAATCGAAAAACCCCATTTCAAAAAATAACATTGTATTTCTTCGCAACGAATCAACAGTTTAAATTAAATTTCACTAACATTGTTTTCTTGCAGAAAAGCCGTTTGCACCATACAGTTCCGGCTGCTTTTATAGTCTTTTTGAAACATATCACGTTTTTGGAAATCGTTGGTGATTGTCATTCAGCGCGTCCATAAACATGATTTACGTCAAATTCAACAACCTTGATTTGATCAGTTCTTTACTTAATGTATTATTAATTGAGAAATGTAAATTTCAGATTATCGAATAGTGCATGTCAGATTAAGCATGTAGTATCATAAAATCTCAATTTACATTCAATGGCGTTTGCATATATTCGAAAAGTCGAATTTACAAATGTTAGTGTTTGTCGCAGAATGAATATGAAAAGCACATATAAAAACTGAATAAAGTTATAAAAGAATAAATCGAAAAACCCCATTTCAAAAAATAACATTGTATTTCTTCGCAGCGAATCAACAGTTTAAATTAAATTACACTAATATTGTTTTCTAACAGAAAAGCCGTTTGCAGCATATAGTATTTATCGTTACGGCTACTTTTATGGTCTTTTTGAAACATATCACGTTTTCGGAAATCGTTGGTGATTGTCATTCAGCGCGTCTATAAACATGATTTACGTCAAATTCAACAACCTTGATTTGATCAGTTCTTCACTTAATGTATTATTAATTGAGAAATGTAAATTTCAGATTATCGAATAGTGCATGTCAGATTAAGCATGTAGTATCATAAAATCTCAATTTACATTCAATGGCGTTTGCATATATTCGAAAAGTCGAATTTACAAATGTTAGTATTTGTCGCAGAATGAACATGAAAAGCACATATAAAAACTGAATAAAGTTATAAAAGAATAAATCGAAAAACCCCATTTCAAAAAATAACATTGTATTTCTTCGCAGCGAATCAACAGTTTAAATTAAATTACACTAATATTGTTTTCTAACAGAAAAGCCGTTTGCAGCATATAGTATTTATCGTTACGGCTACTTTTATGGTCTTTTTGAAACATATCACGTTTTCGGAAAACGTTGGTGATTGTCATTCAGCGCGTCTATAAACATGATTTACGTCAAATTCAACAACCTTGATTTGATCAGTTCTTTACTTAATGTATTATTAATTGAGAAATGTAAATTTCAGATTATCGAATAGTGCATGTCAGATTAAGCATGTAGTATCATAAAATCTCAATTTACATTCAATGGCGTTTGCATATATTCGAAAAGTCGAATTTACAAATGTTAGTGTTTGTCGCAGAATGAATATGAAAAGCACATATAAAAACTGAATAATGTTATAAAAGAATAAATCGAAAAACCCCATTTCAAAAAATAACATTGTATTTCTTCGCAGCGAATCAACAGTTTAAATTAAATTACACTAATATTGTTTTCTAACAGAAAAGCCGTTTGCAGCATATAGTATTTATCGTTACGGCTACTTTTATGGTCTTTTTGAAACATATCACGTTTTCGGAAATCGTTGGTGATTGTCATTCAGCGCGCCTATAAACATGATTTACGTCAAATTCAACAACCTTGATTTGATCAGTTCTATACTTAATGTATTATTAATTGAGAAATGTAAATTTCAGATTATCGAATAGTGCATGTCATATTAAGCATGTAGTATCATAAAATCTAAATTTACATTCAATGGCGTTTGCATATATTCGAAAAGTCGAATTTACAAATGTTTGTGTTTGTCGCAAAATGAATATGAAAGCACATACAAAAACTGATTAAAGGTATAAAAGAATAAATCGAAAAACGCCATTTCAAAAATAACATTGTATGTCTTCGCAACGAATCAACAGTTTAAATTAAATTTCACTAACATTGTTTTATAGCAGAAAAGCCTTTTGCACCATACAGTTCCGGCTGCTTTTATAGTCTTTTTGAAACATATCACGTTTTTGGAAATCGTTGGTGATTGTCATTCAGCGCGCCTATAAACATGATTTACGTCATATTCAACAACCTACATTTGATCAGTTCTTCACTTAATGTATTATTAATTGAGAAATGTAAATTTCAGATTATCGAATAGTGCATGTCAGATTAAGCATGTAGTATCATAAAATCTCAATTTACATTCAATGGCGTTTGCATATATTCGAAAAGTCGAATTTACAAATGTTAGTGTTTGTCGCAGAATGAATATGAAAAGCACATATAAAAACTGAATAAAGTTATAAAAGAATAAATCGAAAAACCCCATTTCAAAAAATAACATTGTATTTCTTCGCAGCGAATCAACAGTTTAAATTAAATTACACTAATATTGTTTTCTAACAGAAAAGCCGTTTGCAGCATATAGTATTTATCGTTACGGCTTCTTTTATGGTCTTTTGAAACATATCAGGTTTTCGGAAATCGTTGGTGATTGTCATTCAGCGCGCCTATAAACATGATTTACGTCAAATTCAACAACCTTGATTTGATCAGTTCTTTACTTAATGTATTATTAATTGAGAAATGTAAATTTCAGATTATCGAATAGTGCATGTCAGATTAAGCATGTAGTATCATAAAATCTAAATTTACATTCAATGGCGTTTGCATATATTCGAAAAGTCGAATTTACAAATGTTTGTGTTTGTCGCAAAATGAATATGAAAGCACATACAAAAACTGATTAAAGGTATAAAAGAATAAATCGAAAAACGCCATTTCAAAAATAACATTGTATGTCTTCGCAACGAATCAACAGTTTAAATTAAATTTCACTAACATTGTTTTATAGCAGAAAAGCCTTTTGCACCATACAGTTCCGGCTGCTTTTATAGTCTTTTTGAAACATATCACGTTTTTGGAAATCGTTGGTGATTGTCATTCAGCGCGCCTATAAACATGATTTACGTCATATTCAACAACCTACATTTGATCAGTTCTTCACTTAATGTATTATTAATTGAGAAATGTAAATTTCAGATTATCGAATAGTGCATGTCAGATTAAGCATGTAGTATCATAAAATCTCAATTTACATTCAATGGCGTTTGCATATATTCGAAAAGTCGAATTTACAAATGTTAGTGTTTGTCGCAGAATGAATATGAAAAGCACATATAAAAACTGAATAAAGTTATAAAAGAATAAATCGAAAAACCCCATTTCAAAAAATAACATTGTATTTCTTCGCAGCGAATCAACAGTTTAAATTAAATTACACTAATATTGTTTTCTAACAGAAAAGCCGTTTGCAGCATATAGTATTTATCGTTACGGCTTCTTTTATGGTCTTTTGAAACATATCACGTTTTCGGAAATCGTTGGTGACTGTCATTCAGCGCGCCTATAAACATGATTTACGTCAAATTCAACAACCTTGATTTGATCAGTTCTTTACTTAATGTATTATTAATTGAGAAATGTAAATTTCAGATTATCGAATAGTGCATGTCATATTAAGCATGTAGTATCATAAAATCTCAATTTACATTCAATGGCGTTTGCATATATTCGAAAAGTCGAATTTACAAATGTTAGTGTTTGTCGCAGAATGAATATGAAAAGCACATATAAAAACTGAATAATGTTATAAAAGAATAAATCGAAAAACCCCATTTCAAAAAATAACATTGTATTTCTTCGCAACGAATCAACAGTTTAAATTAAATTTCACTAACATTGTTTTCTTGCAGAAAAGCCGTTTGCACCATACAGTTCCGGCTGCTTTTATAGTCTTTTTGAAACATATCACGTTTTTGGAAATCGTTGGTGATTGTCATTCAGCGCGTCCATAAACATGATTTACGTCAAATTCAACAACCTTGATTTGATCAGTTCTTTACTTAATGTATTTTTAATTGAGACATGTAAATTTCAGATTATCGAATAGTGCATGTCAGTTTAAGCATGTAATATAATAAAATCTCAATTTACATTCAATGGCGTTTGCATATATTCGAAAAGTCGAATTTACAAATGTTAGTATTTGTCGCAGAATGAACATGAAAAGCACATATAAAAACTGAATAAAGTTATAAAAGAATAAATCGAAAAACCCCATTTCAAAAAATAACATTGTATTTCTTCGCAGCGAATCAACAGTTTAAATTAAATTACACTAATATTGTTTTCTAACAGAAAAGCCGTTTGCAGCATATAGTATTTATCGTTACGGCTACTTTTATAGTCTTTTTGAAACATATCACGTTTTCGGAAATCGTTGGTGATTGTCATTCAGCGCGTCTATAAACATGATTTACGTCAAATTCAACAACCTTGATTTGATCAGTTCTTTACTTAATGTATTATTAATTGAGAAATGTAAATTTCAGATTATCGAATAGTGCATGTCATATTAAGCATGTAGTATCATAAAATCTCAATTTACATTCAATGGCGTTTGCATATATTCGAAAAGTCGAATTTACAAATGTTAGTGTTTGTCGCAGAATGAATATGAAAAGCACATATAAAAACTGAATAATGTTATAAAAGAATAAATCGAAAAACCCCATTTCAAAAAATAACATTGTATTTCTTCGCAACGAATCAACAGTTTAAATTAAATTTCACTAACATTGTTTTCTTGCATAAAAGCCGTTTGCACCATACAGTTCCGGCTGCTTTTATAGTCTTTTTGAAACATATCACGTTTTTGGAAATCGTTGGTGATTGTCATTCAGCGCGTCCATAAACATGATTTACGTCAAATTCAACAACCTTGATTTGATCAGTTCTTTACTTAATGTATTTTTAATTGAGACATGTAAATTTCAGATTATCGAATAGTGCATGTCAGATTAAGCATGTAGTATCATAAAATCTCAATTTACATTCAATGGCGTTTGCATATATTCGAAAAGTCGAATTTACAAATGTTAGTGTTTGTCGCAGAATGAATATGAAAAGCACATATAAAAACTGAATAAAGTTATAAAAGAATAAATCGAAAAACCCCATTTCAAAAAATAACATTGTATTTCTTCGCAACGAATCAACAGTTTAAATTAAATTTCACTAACATTGTTTTCTAGCAGAAAAGCCTTTTGCACCATACAGTTCCGGCTGCTTTTATAGTCTTTTTGAAACATATCACGTTTTTGGAAATCGTTGGTGATTGTCATTCAGCGCGCCTATAAACATGATTTACGTCATATTCAACAACCTACATTTGATCAGTTCTTCACTTAATGTATTATTAATTGAGAAATGTAAATTTCAGATTATCGAATAGTGCATGTCAGATTAAGCATGTAGTATCATAAAATCTCAATTTACATTCAATGGCGTTTGCATATATTCGAAAAGTCGAATTTACAAATGTTAGTGTTTGTCGCAGAATGAATATGAAAAGCACATATAAAAACTGAATAAAGTTATAAAAGAATAAATCGAAAAACCCCATTTCAAAAAATAACATTGTATTTCTTCGCAGCGAATCAACAGTTTAAATTAAATTACACTAATATTGTTTTCTAACAGAAAAGCCGTTTGCAGCATATAGTATTTATCGTTACGGCTTCTTTTATGGTCTTTTGAAACATATCACGTTTTCGGAAATCGTTGGTGACTGTCATTCTGCGCGTCTATAAACATGATTTACATCAAATTCAACAACCTTGATTTGATCAGTTCTTTACTTAATGTCCTATTAATTGAGAAATGTAAATTTCAGATTATGGAATAGTGCATGTCAGATTAAGCATGTAGTATCATAAAATCTCAATTTACATTCAATGGCGTTTGCATATATTCGAAAAGTCGAATTTACAAATGTTAGTGTTTGTCGCAGAATGAATATGAAAAGCACATATAAAAACTGAATAATGTTATAAAAGAATAAATCGAAAAACCCCATTTCAAAAAATAACATTGTATTTCTTCGCAACGAATCAACAGTTTAAATTAAATTTCACTAACATTGTTTTCTAGCAGAAAAGCCTTTTGCACCATACAGTTCCGGCTGCTTTTATAGTCTTTTTGAAACATATCACGTTTTTGGAAATCGTTGGTGATTGTCATTCAGCGCGTCCATAAACATGATTTACGTCAAATTCAACAACCTTGATTTGATCAGTTCTTTACTTAATGTATTATTAATTGAGAAATGTAAATTTCAGATTATCGAATAGTGCATGTCAGATTAAGCATGTAGTATCATAAAATCTCAATTTACATTCAATGGCGTTTGCATATATTCGAAAAGTCGAATTTACAAATGTTAGTGTTTGTCGCAGAATGAATATGAAAAGCACATATAAAAACTGAATAAAGTTATAAAAGAATAAATCGAAAAACCCCATTTCAAAAAATAACATTGTATTTCTTCGCAACGAATCAACAGTTTAAATTAAATTTCACTAACATTGTTTTCTAGCAGAAAAGCCGTTTGCACCATACAGTTCCGGCTGCTTTTATAGTCTTTTTGAAACATATCACGTTTTTGGAAATCGTTGGTGATTGTCATTCAGCGCGTCCATAAACATGATTTACGTCAAATTCAACAACCTTGATTTGATCAGTTCTTTACTTAATGTATTATTAATTGAGAAATGTAAATTTCAGATTATCGAATAGTGCATGTCAGATTAAGCATGTAGTATCATAAAATCTCAATTTACATTCAATGGCGTTTGCATATATTCGAAAAGTCGAATTTACAAATGTTAGTGTTTGTCGCAGAATGAATATGAAAAGCACATATAAAAACTGAATAAAGTTATAAAAGAATAAATCGAAAAACCCCATTTCAAAAAATAACATTGTATTTCTTCGCAGCGAATCAACAGTTTAAATTAAATTACACTAATATTGTTTTCTAACAGAAAAGCCGTTTGCAGCATATAGTATTTATCGTTACGGCTACTTTTATGGTCTTTTTGAAACATATCACGTTTTCGGAAATCGTTGGTGACTGTCATTCAGCGCGTCTATAAACATGATTTACGTCAAATTCAACAACCTTGATTTGATCAGTTCTTTACTTAATGTATTATTAATTGAGAAATGTAAATTTCAGATTATCGAATAGTGCATGTCATATTAAGCATGTAGTATCATAAAATCTCAATTTACATTCAATGGCGTTTGCATATATTCGAAAAGTCGAATTTACAAATGTTAGTGTTTGTCGCAGAATGAATATGAAAAGCACATATAAAAACTGAATAATGTTATAAAAGAATAAATCGAAAAACCCCATTTCAAAAAATAACATTGTATTTCTTCGCAACGAATCAACAGTTTAAATTAAATTTCACTAACATTGTTTTCTTGCAGAAAAGCCGTTTGCACCATACAGTTCCGGCTGCTTTTATAGTCTTTTTGAAACATATCACGTTTTTGGAAATCGTTGGTGATTGTCATTCAGCGCGTCCATAAACATGATTTACGTCAAATTCAACAACCTTGATTTGATCAGTTCTTTACTTAATGTATTATTAATTGAGAAATGTAAATTTCAGATTATCGAATAGTGCATGTCAGATTAAGCATGTAGTATCATAAAATCTCAATTTACATTCAATGGCGTTTGCATATATTCGAAAAGTCGAATTTACAAATGTTAGTGTTTGTCGCAGAATGAATATGAAAAGCACATATAAAAACTGAATAAAGTTATAAAAGAATAAATCGAAAAACCCCATTTCAAAAAATAACATTGTATTTCTTCGCAGCGAATCAACAGTTTAAATTAAATTACACTAATATTGTTTTCTAACAGAAAAGCCGTTTGCAGCATATAGTATTTATCGTTACGGCTACTTTTATGGTCTTTTTGAAACATATCACGTTTTCGGAAATCGTTGGTGACTGTCATTCTGCGCGTCTATAAACATGATTTACGTCAAATTCAACAACCTTGATTTGATCAGTTCTTTACTTAATGTCCTATTAATTGAGAAATGTAAATTTCAGATTATGGAATAGTGCATGTCAGATTAAGCATGTAGTATCATAAAATCTCAATTTACATTCAATGGCGTTTGCATATATTCGAAAAGTCGAATTTACAAATGTTAGTGTTTGTCGCAGAATGAATATGAAAAGCACATATAAAAACTGAATAATGTTATAAAAGAATAAATCGAAAAACCCCATTTCAAAAAATAACATTGTATTTCTTCGCAGCGAATCAACAGTTTAAATTAAATTACACTAATATTGTTTTCTAACAGAAAAGCCGTTTGCAGCATATAGTATTTATCGTTACGGCTACTTTTATGGTCTTTTTGAAACATATCACGTTTTCGGAAATCGTTGGTGACTGTCATTCTGCGCGTCTATAAACATGATTTACGTCAAATTCAACAACCTTGATTTGATCAGTTCTTTACTTAATGTATTATTAATTGAGAAATGTAAATTTCAGATTATCGAATAGTGCATGTCAGATTAAGCATGTAGTATCATAAAATCTCAATTTACATTCAATGGCGTTTGCATATATTCGAAAAGTCGAATTTACAAATGTTAGTGTTTGTCGCAGAATGAATATGAAAAGCACATATAAAAACTGAATAAAGTTATAAAAGAATAAATCGAAAAACCCCATTTCAAAAAATAACATTGTATTTCTTCGCAACGAATCAACAGTTTAAATTAAATTTCACTAACATTGTTTTCTAGCAGAAAAGCCGTTTGCACCATACAGTTCCGGCTGCTTTTATAGTCTTTTTGAAACATATCACGTTTTTGGAAATCGTTGGTGATTGTCATTCAGCGCGTCTATAAACATGATTTACGTCAAATTCAACAACCTTGATTTGATCAGTTCTTTACTTAATGTATTATTAATTGAGAAATGTAAATTTCAGATTATCGAATAGTGCATGTCAGATTAAGCATGTAGTATCATAAAATCTCAATTTACATTCAATGGCGTTTGCATATATTCGAAAAGTCGAATTTACAAATGTTAGTGTTTGTCGCAGAATGAATATGAAAAGCACATATAAAAACTGAATAAAGTTATAAAAGAATAAATCGAAAAACCCCATTTCAAAAAATAACATTGTATTTCTTCGCAACGAATCAACAGTTTAAATTAAATTTCACTAACATTGTTTTCTAGCAGAAAAGCCGTTTGCAGCATATAGTATTTATCGTTACGGCTACTTTTATAGTCCTTTTTAAACATATCACGTTTTTGGAAATCGTTGGTGATTGTCATTCAGCGCGTCCATAAACATGATTTACGTCAAATTCAACAACCTTGATTTGATCAGTTCTTTACTTAATGTCTTATTAATTGAGACATGTAAATTTCAGATTATCGAATAGTGCATGTCAGATTAAGCATGTAGTATCATAAAATCTCAATTTACATTCAATGGCGTTTGCATATATTCGAAAAGTCGAATTTACAAATGTTAGTGTTTGTCGCAGAATGAATATGAAAAGCACATATAAAAACTGAATAATGTTATAAAAGAATAAATCGAAAAACCCCATTTCAAAAAATAACATTGTATTTCTTCGCAACGAATCAACAGTTTAAATTAAATTTCACTAACATTGTTTTCTTGCAGAAAAGCCGTTTGCACCATACAGTTCCGGCTGCTTTTATAGTCTTTTTGAAACATATCACGTTTTTGGAAATCGTTGGTGATTGTCATTCAGCGCGTCCATAAACATGATTTACGTCAAATTCAACAACCTTGATTTGATCAGTTCTTTACTTAATGTATTATTAATTGAGAAATGTAAATTTCAGATTATCGAATAGTGCATGTCAGATTAAGCATGTAGTATCATAAAATCTCAATTTACATTCAATGGCGTTTGCATATATTCGAAAAGTCGAATTTACAAATGTTAGTGTTTGTCGCAGAATGAATATGAAAAGCACATATAAAAACTGAATAAAGTTATAAAAGAATAAATCGAAAAACCCCATTTCAAAAAATAACATTGTATTTCTTCGCAGCGAATCAACAGTTTAAATTAAATTACACTAATATTGTTTTCTAACAGAAAAGCCGTTTGCAGCATATAGTATTTATCGTTACGGCTACTTTTATGGTCTTTTTGAAACATATCACGTTTTCGGAAATCGTTGGTGATTGTCATTCAGCGCGTCTATAAACATGATTTACGTCAAATTCAACAACCTTGATTTGATCAGTTCTTTACTTAATGTATTATTAATTGAGAAATGTAAATTTCAGATTATCGAATAGTGCATGTCAGTTTAAGCATGTAGTATAATAAAATCTCAATTTACATTCAATGGCGTTTGCATATATTCGAAAAGTCGAATTTACAAATGTTAGTATTTGTCGCAGAATGAACATGAAAAGCACATATAAAAACTGAATAAAGTTATAAAAGAATAAATCGAAAAACCCCATTTCAAAAAATAACATTGTATTTCTTCGCAGCGAATCAACAGTTTAAATTAAATTACACTAATATTGTTTTCTAACAGAAAAGCCGTTTGCAGCATATAGTATTTATCGTTACGGCTACTTTTATGGTCTTTTTGAAACATATCACGTTTTCGGAAAACGTTGGTGATTGTCATTCAGCGCGTCTATAAACATGATTTACGTCAAATTCAACAACCTTGATTTGATCAGTTCTTTACTTAATGTATTATTAATTGAGAAATGTAAATTTCAGATTATCGAATAGTGCATGTCATATTAAGCATGTAGTATCATAAAATCTCAATTTACATTCAATGGCGTTTGCATATATTCGAAAAGTCGAATTTACAAATGTTAGTGTTTGTCGCAGAATGAATATGAAAAGCACATATAAAAACTGAATAATGTTATAAAAGAATAAATCGAAAAACCCCATTTCAAAAAATAACATTGTATTTCTTCGCAACGAATCAACAGTTTAAATTAAATTTCACTAACATTGTTTTCTTGCATAAAAGCCGTTTGCACCATACAGTTCCGGCTGCTTTTATAGTCTTTTTGAAACATATCACGTTTTTGGAAATCGTTGGTGATTGTCATTCAGCGCGTCCATAAACATGATTTACGTCAAATTCAACAACCTTGATTTGATCAGTTCTTTACTTAATGTATTATTAATTGAGAAATGTAAATTTCAGATTATCGAATAGTGCATGTCAGTTTAAGCATGTAATATAATAAAATCTCAATTTACATTCAATGGCGTTTGCATATATTCGAAAAGTCGAATTTACAAATGTTAGTATTTGTCGCAGAATGAACATGAAAAGCACATATAAAAACTGAATAAAGTTATAAAAGAATAAATCGAAAAACCCCATTTCAAAAAATAACATTGTATTTCTTCGCAGCGAATCAACAGTTTAAATTAAATTACACTAATATTGTTTTCTAACAGAAAAGCCGTTTGCAGCATATAGTATTTATCGTTACGGCTACTTTTATGGTCTTTTTGAAACATATCACGTTTTCGGAAAACGTTGGTGATTGTCATTCAGCGCGTCTATAAACATGATTTACGTCAAATTCAACAACCTTGATTTGATCAGTTCTTTACTTAATGTATTATTAATTGAGAAATGTAAATTTCAGATTATCGAATAGTGCATGTCATATTAAGCATGTAGTATCATAAAATCTCAATTTACATTCAATGGCGTTTGCATATATTCGAAAAGTCGAATTTACAAATGTTAGTGTTTGTCGCAGAATGAACATGAAAAGCACATATAAAAACTGAATAAAGTTATAAAAGAATAAATCGAAAAACCCCATTTCAAAAAATAACATTGTATTTCTTCGCAGCGAATCAACAGTTTAAATTAAATTACACTAATATTGTTTTCTAACAGAAAAGCCGTTTGCAGCATATAGTATTTATCGTTACGGCTACTTTTATGGTCTTTTTGAAACATATCACGTTTTCGGAAATCGTTGGTGATTGTCATTCAGCGCGTCCATAAACATGATTTACGTCAAATTCAACAACCTTGATTTGATCAGTTCTTTACTTAATGTATTATTAATTGAGAAATGTAAATTTCAGATTATCGAATAGTGCATGTCAGATTAAGCATGTAGTATCATAAAATCTCAATTTACATTCAATGGCGTTTGCATATATTCGAAAAGTCGAATTTACAAATGTTAGTGTTTGTCGCAGAATGAATATGAAAAGCACATATAAAAACTGAATAATGTTATAAAAGAATAAATCGAAAAACCCCATTTCAAAAAATAACATTGTATTTCTTCGCAACGAATCAACAGTTTAAATTAAATTTCACTAACATTGTTTTCTTGCATAAAAGCCGTTTGCACCATACAGTTCCGGCTGCTTTTATAGTCTTTTTGAAACATATCACGTTTTTGGAAATCGTTGGTGATTGTCATTCAGCGCGTCCATAAACATGATTTACGTCAAATTCAACAACCTTGATTTGATCAGTTCTTTACTTAATGTATTTTTAATTGAGACATGTAAATTTCAGATTATCGAATAGTGCATGTCAGATTAAGCATGTAGTATCATAAAATCTCAATTTACATTCAATGGCGTTTGCATATATTCGAAAAGTCGAATTTACAAATGTTAGTGTTTGTCGCAGAATGAATATGAAAAGCACATATAAAAACTGAATAATGTTATAAAAGAATAAATCGAAAAACCCCATTTCAAAAAATAACATTGTATTTCTTCGCAACGAATCAACAGTTTAAATTAAATTTCACTAACATTGTTTTCTAGCAGAAAAGCCGTTTGCACCATACAGTTCCGGCTGCTTTTATAGTCTTTTTGAAACATATCACGTTTTTGGAAATCGTTGGTGATTGTCATTCAGCGCGTCCATAAACATGATTTACGTCAAATTCAACAACCTTGATTTGATCAGTTCTTTACTTAATGTATTATTAATTGAGAAATGTAAATTTCAGATTATCGAATAGTGCATGTCAGATTAAGCATGTAGTATCATAAAATCTCAATTTACATTCAATGGCGTTTGCATATATTCGAAAAGTCGAATTTACAAATGTTAGTGTTTGTCGCAGAATGAATATGAAAAGCACATATAAAAACTGAATAAAGTTATAAAAGAATAAATCGAAAAACCCCATTTCAAAAAATAACATTGTATTTCTTCGCAGCGAATCAACAGTTTAAATTAAATTACACTAATATTGTTTTCTAACAGAAAAGCCGTTTGCAGCATATAGTATTTATCGTTACGGCTACTTTTATGGTCTTTTTGAAACATATCACGTTTTCGGAAATCGTTGGTGACTGTCATTCAGCGCGTCTATAAACATGATTTACGTCAAATTCAACAACCTGCATTTGATCAGTTCTTTACTTAATGTATTATTAATTGAGAAATGTAAATTTCTGTTTATCGAATAGTGTATGTCAGATTAAGCATGTAGTATCATAAAATCTCAATTTACATTCAATGGCGTTTGCATATATTCGAAAAGTCGAATTTACAAATGTTAGTGTTTGTCGCAGAATGAATATGAAAAGCACATATAAAAACTGAATAAAGTTATAAAAGAATAAATCGAAAAACCCCATTTCAAAAAATAACATTGTATTTCTTCGCAGCGAATCAACAGTTTAAATTAAATTACACTAATATTGTTTTCTAACAGAAAAGCCGTTTGCAGCATATAGTATTTATCGTTACGGCTTCTTTTATGGTCTTTTGAAACATATCACGTTTTCGGAAATCGTTGGTGACTGTCATTCTGCGCGTCTATAAACATGATTTACATCAAATTCAACAACCTTGATTTGATCAGTTCTTTACTTAATGTCCTATTAATTGAGAAATGTAAATTTCAGATTATGGAATAGTGCATGTCAGATTAAGCATGTAGTATCATAAAATCTCAATTTACATTCAATGGCGTTTGCATATATTCGAAAAGTCGAATTTACAAATGTTAGTGTTTGTCGCAGAATGAATATGAAAAGCACATATAAAAACTGAATAATGTTATAAAAGAATAAATCGAAAAACCCCATTTCAAAAAATAACATTGTATTTCTTCGCAACGAATCAACAGTTTAAATTAAATTTCACTAACATTGTTTTCTAGCAGAAAAGCCTTTTGCACCATACAGTTCCGGCTGCTTTTATAGTCTTTTTGAAACATATCACGTTTTTGGAAATCGTTGGTGATTGTCATTCAGCGCGTCCATAAACATGATTTACGTCAAATTCAACAACCTTGATTTGATCAGTTCTTTACTTAATGTATTATTAATTGAGAAATGTAAATTTCAGATTATCGAATAGTGCATGTCAGATTAAGCATGTAGTATCATAAAATCTCAATTTACATTCAATGGCGTTTGCATATATTCGAAAAGTCGAATTTACAAATGTTAGTGTTTGTCGCAGAATGAATATGAAAAGCACATATAAAAACTGAATAAAGTTATAAAAGAATAAATCGAAAAACCCCATTTCAAAAAATAACATTGTATTTCTTCGCAGCGAATCAACAGTTTAAATTAAATTACACTAATATTGTTTTCTAACAGAAAAGCCGTTTGCAGCATATAGTATTTATCGTTACGGCTACTTTTATGGTCTTTTTGAAACATATCACGTTTTCGGAAATCGTTGGTGATTGTCATTCAGCGCGTCTATAAACATGATTTACGTCAAATTCAACAACCTGCATTTGATCAGTTCTTCACTTAATGTATTATTAATTGAGAAATGTAAATTTCAGATTATCGAATAGTGCATGTCAGATTAAGCATGTAGTATCATAAAATCTCAATTTACATTCAATGGCGTTTGCATATATTCGAAAAGTCGAATTTACAAATGTTAGTGTTTGTCGCAGAATGAATATGAAAAGCACATATAAAAACTGAATAAAGTTATAAAAGAATAAATCGAAAAACCCCATTTCAAAAAATAACATTGTATTTCTTCGCAGCGAATCAACAGTTTAAATTAAATTACACTAATATTGTTTTCTAACAGAAAAGCCGTTTGCAGCATATAGTATTTATCGTTACGGCTACTTTTATAGTCTTTTTGAAACATATCACGTTTTCGGAAATCGTTGGTGATTGTCATTCAGCGCGTCCATAAACATGATTTACGTCAAATTCAACAACCTTGATTTGATCAGTTCTTTACTTAATGTATTATTAATTGAGAAATGTAAATTTCAGATTATCGAATAGTGCATGTCATATTAAGCATGTAGTATCATAAAATCTCAATTTACATTCAATGGCGTTTGCATATATTCGAAAAGTCGAATTTACAAATGTTAGTGTTTGTCGCAGAATGAATATGAAAAGCACATATAAAAACTGAATAATGTTATAAAAGAATAAATCGAAAAACCCCATTTCAAAAAATAACATTGTATTTCTTCGCAGCGAATCAACAGTTTAAATTAAATTACACTAATATTGTTTTCTAACAGAAAAGCCGTTTGCAGCATATAGTATTTATCGTTACGGCTACTTTTATGGTCTTTTTGAAACATATCACGTTTTCGGAAATCGTTGGTGATTGTCATTCAGCGCGTCTATAAACATGATTTACGTCAAATTCAACAACCTTGATTTGATCAGTTCTTTACTTAATGTATTATTAATTGAGAAATGTAAATTTCAGATTATCGAATAGTGCATGTCAGATTAAGCATGTAGTATCATAAAATCTCAATTTACATTCAATGGCGTTTGCATATATTCGAAAAGTCGAATTTACAAATGTTAGTGTTTGTCGCAGAATGAATATGAAAAGCACATATAAAAACTGAATAAAGTTATAAAAGAATAAATCGAAAAACCCCATTTCAAAAAATAACATTGTATTTCTTCGCAACGAATCAACAGTTTAAATTAAATTTCACTAACATTGTTTTCTAGCAGAAAAGCCGTTTGCACCATACAGTTCCGGCTGCTTTTATAGTCTTTTTGAAACATATCACGTTTTTGGAAATCGTTGGTGATTGTCATTCAGCGCGTCTATAAACATGATTTACGTCAAATTCAACAACCTTGATTTGATCAGTTCTTTACTTAATGTATTATTAATTGAGAAATGTAAATTTCAGATTATCGAATAGTGCATGTCATATTAAGCATGTAGTATCATAAAATCTCAATTTACATTCAATGGCGTTTGCATATATTCGAAAAGTCGAATTTACAAATGTTAGTGTTTGTCGCAGAATGAATATGAAAAGCACATATAAAAACTGAATAATGTTATAAAAGAATAAATCGAAAAACCCCATTTCAAAAAATAACATTGTATTTCTTCGCAACGAATCAACAGTTTAAATTAAATTTCACTAACATTGTTTTCTTGCATAAAAGCCGTTTGCACCATACAGTTCCGGCTGCTTTTATAGTCTTTTTGAAACATATCACGTTTTTGGAAATCGTTGGTGATTGTCATTCAGCGCGTCCATAAACATGATTTACGTCAAATTCAACAACCTTGATTTGATCAGTTCTTTACTTAATGTATTATTAATTGAGAAATGTAAATTTCAGATTATCGAATAGTGCATGTCAGATTAAGCATGTAGTATCATAAAATCTCAATTTACATTCAATGGCGTTTGCATATATTCGAAAAGTCGAATTTACAAATGTTAGTGTTTGTCGCAGAATGAATATGAAAAGCACATATAAAAACTGAATAATGTTATAAAAGAATAAATCGAAAAACCCCATTTCAAAAAATAACATTGTATTTCTTCGCAGCGAATCAACAGTTTAAATTAAATTACACTAATATTGTTTTCTAACAGAAAAGCCGTTTGCAGCATATAGTATTTATCGTTACGGCTACTTTTATGGTCTTTTTGAAACATATCACGTTTTCGGAAATCGTTGGTGACTGTCATTCTGCGCGTCTATAAACATGATTTACGTCAAATTCAACAACCTTGATTTGATCAGTTCTTTACTTAATGTATTATTAATTGAGAAATGTAAATTTCAGATTATCGAATAGTGCATGTCAGATTAAGCATGTAGTATCATAAAATCTCAATTTACATTCAATGGCGTTTGCATATATTCGAAAAGTCGAATTTACAAATGTTAGTGTTTGTCGCAGAATGAATATGAAAAGCACATATAAAAACTGAATAAAGTTATAAAAGAATAAATCGAAAAACCCCATTTCAAAAAATAACATTGTATTTCTTCGCAACGAATCAACAGTTTAAATTAAATTTCACTAACATTGTTTTCTAGCAGAAAAGCCGTTTGCACCATACAGTTCCGGCTGCTTTTATAGTCTTTTTGAAACATATCACGTTTTTGGAAATCGTTGGTGATTGTCATTCAGCGCGTCCATAAACATGATTTACGTCAAATTCAACAACCTTGATTTGATCAGTTCTTTACTTAATGTATTATTAATTGAGAAATGTAAATTTCAGATTATCGAATAGTGCATGTCAGATTAAGCATGTAGTATCATAAAATCTCAATTTACATTCAATGGCGTTTGCATATATTCGAAAAGTCGAATTTACAAATGTTAGTGTTTGTCGCAGAATGAATATGAAAAGCACATATAAAAACTGAATAAAGTTATAAAAGAATAAATCGAAAAACCCCATTTCAAAAAATAACATTGTATTTCTTCGCAGCGAATCAACAGTTTAAATTAAATTACACTAATATTGTTTTCTAACAGAAAAGCCGTTTGCAGCATATAGTATTTATCGTTACGGCTACTTTTATGGTCTTTTTGAAACATATCACCTTTTCGGAAATCGTTGGTGAATGTCATTCAGCGCGTCTATAAACATGATTTACGTCAAATTCAACAACCTTCATTTGATCAGTTCTTTACTTAATGTATTATTAATTGAGAAATGTAAATTTCAGATTATCGAATAGTGCATGTCAGATTAAGCATGTAGTATCATAAAATCTCAATTTACATTCAATGGCGTTTGCATATATTCGAAAAGTCGAATTTACAAATGTTAGTGTTTGTCGCAGAATGAATATGAAAAGCACATATAAAAACTGAATAAAGTTATAAAAGAATAAATCGAAAAACGCCATTTCAAAAATAACATTGTATGTCTTCGCAACGAATCAACAGTTTAAATTAAATTTCACTAACATTGTTTTATAGCAGAAAAGCCGTTTGCACCATACAGTTCCGGCTGCTTTTATAGTCTTTTTGAAACATATCACGTTTTTGGAAATCGTTGGTGATTGTCATTCAGCGCGCCTATAAACATGATTTACGTCATATTCAACAACCTACATTTGATCAGTTCTTCACTTAATGTATTATTAATTGAGAAATGTAAATTTCAGATTATCGAATAGTGCATGTCAGATTAAGCATGTAGTATCATAAAATCTCAATTTACATTCAATGGCGTTTGCATATATTCGAAAAGTCGAATTTACAAATGTTAGTGTTTGTCGCAGAATGAATATGAAAAGCACATATAAAAACTGAATAAAGTTATAAAAGAATAAATCGAAAAACCCCATTTCAAAAAATAACATTGTATTTCTTCGCAGCGAATCAACAGTTTAAATTAAATTACACTAATATTGTTTTCTAACAGAAAAGCCGTTTGCAGCATATAGTATTTATCGTTACGGCTTCTTTTATGGTCTTTTGAAACATATCAGGTTTTCGGAAATCGTTGGTGACTGTCATTCTGCGCGTCTATAAACATGATTTACGTCAAATTCAACAACCTTGATTTGATCAGTTCTTTACTTAATGTCCTATTAATTGAGAAATGTAAATTTCAGATTATGGAATAGTGCATGTCAGATTAAGCATGTAGTATCATAAAATCTCAATTTACATTCAATGGCGTTTGCATATATTCGAAAAGTCGAATTTACAAATGTTAGTGTTTGTCGCAGAATGAATATGAAAAGCACATATAAAAACTGAATAATGTTATAAAAGAATAAATCGAAAAACCCCATTTCAAAAAATAACATTGTATTTCTTCGCAACGAATCAACAGTTTAAATTAAATTTCACTAACATTGTTTTCTAGCAGAAAAGCCGTTTGCACCATACAGTTCCGGCTGCTTTTATAGTCTTTTTGAAACATATCACGTTTTTGGAAATCGTTGGTGATTGTCATTCAGCGCGTCCATAAACATGATTTACGTCAAATTCAACAACCTTGATTTGATCAGTTCTTTACTTAATGTCTTATTAATTGAGACATGTAAATTTCAGATTATCGAATAGTGCATGTCAGATTAAGCATGTAGTATCATAAAATCTCAATTTACATTCAATGGCGTTTGCATATATTCGAAAAGTCGAATTTACAAATGTTAGTGTTTGTCGCAGAATGAATATGAAAAGCACATATAAAAACTGAATAATGTTATAAAAGAATAAATCGAAAAACCCCATTTCAAAAAATAACATTGTATTTCTTCGCAACGAATCAACAGTTTAAATTAAATTTCACTAACATTGTTTTCTTGCATAAAAGCCGTTTGCACCATACAGTTCCGGCTGCTTTTATAGTCTTTTTGAAACATATCACGTTTTTGGAAATCGTTGGTGATTGTCATTCAGCGCGTCCATAAACATGATTTACGTCAAATTCAACAACCTTGATTTGATCAGTTCTTTACTTAATGTATTTTTAATTGAGACATGTAAATTTCAGATTATCGAATAGTGCATGTCAGATTAAGCATGTAGTATCATAAAATCTCAATTTACATTCAATGGCGTTTGCATATATTCGAAAAGTCGAATTTACAAATGTTTGTGTTTGTCGCAAAATGAATATGAAAGCACATACAAAAACTGATTAAAGGTATAAAAGAATAAATCGAAAAACGCCATTTCAAAAATAACATTGTATGTCTTCGCAACGAATCAACAGTTTAAATTAAATTTCACTAACATTGTTTTATAGCAGAAAAGCCTTTTGCACCATACAGTTCCGGCTGCTTTTATAGTCTTTTTGAAACATATCACGTTTTTGGAAATCGTTGGTGATTGTCATTCAGCGCGCCTATAAACATGATTTACGTCATATTCAACAACCTACATTTGATCAGTTCTTCACTTAATGTATTATTAATTGAGAAATGTAAATTTCAGATTATCGAATAGTGCATGTCAGATTAAGCATGTAGTATCATAAAATCTCAATTTACATTCAATGGCGTTTGCATATATTCGAAAAGTCGAATTTACAAATGTTAGTGTTTGTCGCAGAATGAATATGAAAAGCACATATAAAAACTGAATAAAGTTATAAAAGAATAAATCGAAAAACCCCATTTCAAAAAATAACATTGTATTTCTTCGCAGCGAATCAACAGTTTAAATTAAATTACACTAATATTGTTTTCTAACAGAAAAGCCGTTTGCAGCATATAGTATTTATCGTTACGGCTTCTTTTATGGTCTTTTGAAACATATCACGTTTTCGGAAATCGTTGGTGACTGTCATTCTGCGCGTCTATAAACATGATTTACATCAAATTCAACAACCTTGATTTGATCAGTTCTTTACTTAATGTCCTATTAATTGAGAAATGTAAATTTCAGATTATGGAATAGTGCATGTCAGATTAAGCATGTAGTATCATAAAATCTCAATTTACATTCAATGGCGTTTGCATATATTCGAAAAGTCGAATTTACAAATGTTAGTGTTTGTCGCAGAATGAATATGAAAAGCACATATAAAAACTGAATAATGTTATAAAAGAATAAATCGAAAAACCCCATTTCAAAAAATAACATTGTATTTCTTCGCAACGAATCAACAGTTTAAATTAAATTTCACTAACATTGTTTTCTAGCAGAAAAGCCTTTTGCACCATACAGTTCCGGCTGCTTTTATAGTCTTTTTGAAACATATGACGTTTTTGGAAATCGTTGGTGATTGTCATTCAGCGCGTCCATAAACATGATTTACGTCAAATTCAACAACCTTGATTTGATCAGTTCTTTACTTAATGTATTATTATTTGAGACATGTAAATTTCAGATTATCGAATAGTGCATGTCAGATTAAGCATGTAGTATCATAAAATCTCAATTTACATTCAATGGCGTTTGCATATATTCGAAAAGTCGAATTTACAAATGTTAGTGTTTGTCGCAGAATGAATATGAAAAGCACATATAAAAACTGAATAAAGTTATAAAAGAATAAATCGAAAAACCCCATTTCAAAAAATAACATTGTATTTCTTCGCAGCGAATCAACAGTTTAAATTAAATTACACTAATATTGTTTTCTAACAGAAAAGCCGTTTGCAGCATATAGTATTTATCGTTACGGCTTCTTTTATGGTCTTTTGAAACATATCAGGTTTTCGGAAATCGTTGGTGACTGTCATTCTGCGCGTCTATAAACATGATTTACGTCAAATTCAACAACCTTGATTTGATCAGTTCTTTACTTAATGTCCTATTAATTGAGAAATGTAAATTTCAGATTATGGAATAGTGCATGTCAGATTAAGCATGTAGTATCATAAAATCTCAATTTACATTCAATGGCGTTTGCATATATTCGAAAAGTCGAATTTACAAATGTTAGTGTTTGTCGCAGAATGAATATGAAAAGCACATATAAAAACTGAATAATGTTATAAAAGAATAAATCGAAAAACCCCATTTCAAAAAATAACATTGTATTTCTTCGCAACGAATCAACAGTTTAAATTAAATTTCACTAACATTGTTTTCTAGCAGAAAAGCCGTTTGCACCATACAGTTCCGGCTGCTTTTATAGTCTTTTTGAAACATATCACGTTTTTGGAAATCGTTGGTGATTGTCATTCAGCGCGTCTATAAACATGATTTACGTCAAATTCAACAACCTTGATTTGATCAGTTCTTTACTTAATGTATTATTAATTGAGAAATGTAAATTTCAGATTATCGAATAGTGCATGTCAGATTAAGCATGTAGTATCATAAAATCTCAATTTACATTCAATGGCGTTTGCATATATTCGAAAAGTCGAATTTACAAATGTTAGTGTTTGTCGCAGAATGAATATGAAAAGCACATATAAAAACTGAATAAAGTTATAAAAGAATAAATCGAAAAACCCCATTTCAAAAAATAACATTGTATTTCTTCGCAGCGAATCAACAGTTTAAATTAAATTACACTAATATTGTTTTCTAACAGAAAAGCCGTTTGCAGCATATAGTATTTATCGTTACGGCTACTTTTATGGTCTTTTTGAAACATATCACGTTTTCGGAAATCGTTGGTGACTGTCATTCTGCGCGTCTATAAACATGATTTACGTCAAATTCAACAACCTTGATTTGATCAGTTCTATACTTAATGTATTATTAATTGAGAAATGTAAATTTCAGATTATCGAATAGTGCATGTCATATTAAGCATGTAGTATCATAAAATCTCAATTTACATTCAATGGCGTTTGCATATATTCGAAAAGTCGAATTTACAAATGTTAGTGTTTGTCGCAGAATGAATATGAAAAGCACATATAAAAACTGAATAATGTTATAAAAGAATAAATCGAAAAACCCCATTTCAAAAAATAACATTGTATTTCTTCGCAACGAATCAACAGTTTAAATTAAATTTCACTAACATTGTTTTCTAGCAGAAAAGCCGTTTGCACCATACAGTTCCGGCTGCTTTTATAGTCTTTTTGAAACATATCACGTTTTTGGAAATCGTTGGTGATTGTCATTCAGCGCGTCCATAAACATGATTTACGTCAAATTCAACAACCTACATTTGATCAGTTCTTCACTTAATGTATTATTAATTGAGAAATGTAAATTTCAGATTATCGAATAGTGCATGTCAGATTAAGCATGTAGTATCATAAAATCTCAATTTACATTCAATGGCGTTTGCATATATTCGAAAAGTCGAATTTACAAATGTTAGTGTTTGTCGCAGAATGAATATGAAAAGCACATATAAAAACTGAATAAAGTTATAAAAGAATAAATCGAAAAACCCCATTTCAAAAAATAACATTGTATTTCTTCGCAGCGAATCAACAGTTTAAATTAAATTACACTAATATTGTTTTCTAACAGAAAAGCCGTTTGCAGCATATAGTATTTATCGTTACGGCTTCTTTTATGGTCTTTTGAAACATATCACGTTTTCGGAAATCGTTGGTGACTGTCATTCTGCGCGTCTATAAACATGATTTACATCAAATTCAACAACCTTGATTTGATCAGTTCTTTACTTAATGTATTATTAATTGAGAAATGTAAATTTCAGATTATCGAATAGTGCATGTCAGATTAAGCATGTAGTATCATAAAATCTCAATTTACATTCAATGGCGTTTGCATATATTCGAAAAGTCGAATTTACAAATGTTAGTGTTTGTCGCAGAATGAATATGAAAAGCACATATAAAAACTGAATAATGTTATAAAAGAATAAATCGAAAAACCCCATTTCAAAAAATAACATTGTATTTCTTCGCAACGAATCAACAGTTTAAATTAAATTTCACTAATATTGTTTTCTAGCAGAAAAGCCTTTTGCACCATACAGTTCCGGCTGCTTTTATAGTCTTTTTGAAACATATCACGTTTTTGGAAATCGTTGGTGACTGTCATTCAGCGCGCCTATAAACATGATTTACGTCAAATTCAACAACCTTGATTTGATCAGTTCTTCACTTAATGTATTATTAATTGAGAAATGTAAATTTCAGATTATCGAATAGTGCATGTCATATTAAGCATGTAGTATCATAAAATCTAAATTTACATTCAATGGCGTTTGCATATATTCGAAAAGTCGAATTTACAAATGTTTGTGTTTGTCGCAAAATGAATATGAAAGCACATACAAAAACTGATTAAAGGTATAAAAGAATAAATCGAAAAACCCCATTTCAAAAAATAACATTGTATTTCTTCGCAACGAATCAACAGTTTAAATTAAATTTCACTAACATTGTTTTCTAGCAGAAAAGCCTTTTGCACCATACAGTTCCGGCTGCTTTTATAGTCTTTTTGAAACATATCACGTTTTTGGAAATCGTTGGTGATTGTCATTCAGCGCGTCCATAAACATGATTTACGTCAAATTCAACAACCTTGATTTGATCAGTTCTTTACTTAATGTATTATTAATTGAGAAATGTAAATTTCAGATTATCGAATAGTGCATGTCAGATTAAGCATGTAGTATCATAAAATCTCAATTTACATTCAATGGCGTTTGCATATATTCGAAAAGTCGAATTTACAAATGTTAGTGTTTGTCGCAGAATGAATATGAAAAGCACATATAAAAACTGAATAATGTTATAAAAGAATAAATCGAAAAACCCCATTTCAAAAAATAACATTGTATTTCTTCGCAACGAATCAACAGTTTAAATTAAATTTCACTAACATTGTTTTCTAGCAGAAAAGCCGTTTGCACCATACAGTTCCGGCTGCTTTTATAGTCTTTTTGAAACATATCACGTTTTTGGAAATCGTTGGTGATTGTCATTCAGCGCGTCCATAAACATGATTTACGTCAAATTCAACAACCTTGATTTGATCAGTTCTTTACTTAATGTATTATTAATTGAGAAATGTAAATTTCAGATTATCGAATAGTGCATGTCAGATTAAGCATGTAGTATCATAAAATCTCAATTTACATTCAATGGCGTTTGCATATATTCGAAAAGTCGAATTTACAAATGTTAGTGTTTGTCGCAGAATGAATATGAAAAGCACATATAAAAACTGAATAATGTTATAAAAGAATAAATCGAAAAACCCCATTTCAAAAAATAACATTGTATTTCTTCGCAGCGAATCAACAGTTTAAATTAAATTACACTAATATTGTTTTCTAACAGAAAAGCCGTTTGCAGCATATAGTATTTATCGTTACGGCTACTTTTATGGTCTTTTTGAAACATATCACGTTTTCGGAAATCGTTGGTGATTGTCATTCAGCGCGTCTATAAACATGATTTACGTCAAATTCAACAACCTTGATTTGATCAGTTCTTTACTTAATGTATTATTAATTGAGAAATGTAAATTTCAGATTATCGAATAGTGCATGTCAGATTAAGCATGTAGTATCATAAAATCTCAATTTACATTCAATGGCGTTTGCATATATTCGAAAAGTCGAATTTACAAATGTTAGTGTTTGTCGCAGAATGAATATGAAAAGCACATATAAAAACTGAATAAAGTTATAAAAGAATAAATCGAAAAACCCCATTTCAAAAAATAACATTGTATTTCTTCGCAACGAATCAACAGTTTAAATTAAATTTCACTAACATTGTTTTCTAGCAGAAAAGCCTTTTGCACCATACAGTTCCGGCTGCTTTTATAGTCTTTTTGAAACATATCACGTTTTTGGAAATCGTTGGTGATTGTCATTCAGCGCGTCCATAAACATGATTTACGTCAAATTCAACAACCTTGATTTGATCAGTTCTTTACTTAATGTATTATTAATTGAGAAATGTAAATTTCAGATTATCGAATAGTGCATGTCAGATTAAGCATGTAGTATCATAAAATCTCAATTTACATTCAATGGCGTTTGCATATATTCGAAAAGTCGAATTTACAAATGTTAGTGTTTGTCGCAGAATGAATATGAAAAGCACATATAAAAACTGAATAAAGTTATAAAAGAATAAATCGAAAAACCCCATTTCAAAAAATAACATTGTATTTCTTCGCAACGAATCAACAGTTTAAATTAAATTTCACTAACATTGTTTTCTAGCAGAAAAGCCTTTTGCACCATACAGTTCCGGCTGCTTTTATAGTCTTTTTGAAACATATCACGTTTTTGGAAATCGTTGGTGATTGTCATTCAGCGCGCCTATAAACATGATTTACGTCATATTCAACAACCTACATTTGATCAGTTCTTCACTTAATGTATTATTAATTGAGAAATGTAAATTTCAGATTATCGAATAGTGCATGTCAGATTAAGCATGTAGTATCATAAAATCTCAATTTACATTCAATGGCGTTTGCATATATTCGAAAAGTCGAATTTACAAATGTTAGTGTTTGTCGCAGAATGAATATGAAAAGCACATATAAAAACTGAATAATGTTATAAAAGAATAAATCGAAAAACCCCATTTCAAAAAATAACATTGTATTTCTTCGCAGCGAATCAACAGTTTAAATTAAATTACACTAATATTGTTTTCTAACAGAAAAGCCGTTTGCAGCATATAGTATTTATCGTTACGGCTTCTTTTATGGTCTTTTGAAACATATCACGTTTTCGGAAATCGTTGGTGACTGTCATTCTGCGCGTCTATAAACATGATTTACGTCAAATTCAACAACCTTGATTTGATCAGTTCTTTACTTAATGTATTATTAATTGAGAAATGTAAATTTCAGATTATCGAATAGTGCATGTCAGATTAAGCATGTAGTATCATAAAATCTCAATTTACATTCAATGGCGTTTGCATATATTCGAAAAGTCGAATTTACAAATGTTAGTGTTTGTCGCAGAATGAATATGAAAAGCACATATAAAAACTGAATAAAGTTATAAAAGAATAAATCGAAAAACCCCATTTCAAAAAATAACATTGTATTTCTTCGCAACGAATCAACAGTTTAAATTAAATTTCACTAACATTGTTTTCTAGCAGAAAAGCCGTTTGCACCATACAGTTCCGGCTGCTTTTATAGTCTTTTTGAAACATATCACGTTTTTGGAAATCGTTGGTGATTGTCATTCAGCGCGTCTATAAACATGATTTACGTCAAATTCAACAACCTTGATTTGATCAGTTCTTTACTTAATGTATTATTAATTGAGAAATGTAAATTTCAGATTATCGAATAGTGCATGTCAGATTAAGCATGTAGTATCATAAAATCTCAATTTACATTCAATGGCGTTTGCATATATTCGAAAAGTCGAATTTACAAATGTTAGTGTTTGTCGCAGAATGAATATGAAAAGCACATATAAAAACTGAATAATGTTATAAAAGAATAAATCGAAAAACCCCATTTCAAAAAATAACATTGTATTTCTTCGCAACGAATCAACAGTTTAAATTAAATTTCACTAACATTGTTTTCTAGCAGAAAAGCCGTTTGCAGCATATAGTATTTATCGTTACGGCTGCTTTTATAGTCTTTTTGAAACATATCACGTTTTTGGAAATCGTTGGTGATTGTCATTCAGCGCGTCCATAAACATGATTTACGTCAAATTCAACAACCTTGATTTGATCAGTTCTATACTTAATGTATTATTAATTGAGAAATGTAAATTTCAGATTATCGAATAGTGCATGTCATATTAAGCATGTAGTATCATAAAATCTAAATTTACATTCAATGGCGTTTGCATATATTCGAAAAGTCGAATTTACAAATGTTAGTGTTTGTCGCAGAATGAATATGAAAAGCACATATAAAAACTGAATAATGTTATAAAAGAATAAATCGAAAAACCCCATTTCAAAAAATAACATTGTATTTCTTCGCAACGAATCAACAGTTTAAATTAAATTTCACTAACATTGTTTTCTAGCAGAAAAGCCTTTTGCACCATACAGTTCCGGCTGCTTTTATAGTCTTTTTGAAACATATGACGTTTTTGGAAATCGTTGGTGATTGTCATTCAGCGCGTCCATAAACATGATTTACGTCAAATTCAACAACCTTGATTTGATCAGTTCTTTACTTAATGTATTATTATTTGAGACATGTAAATTTCAGATTATCGAATAGTGCATGTCAGATTAAGCATGTAGTATCATAAAATCTAAATTTACATTCAATGGCGTTTGCATATATTCGAAAAGTCGAATTTACAAATGTTTGTGTTTGTCGCAAAATGAATATGAAAGCACATACAAAAACTGATTAAAGGTATAAAAGAATAAATCGAAAAACCCCATTTCAAAAAATAACATTGTATTTCTTCGCAACGAATCAACAGTTTAAATTAAATTTCACTAACATTGTTTTCTAGCAGAAAAGCCTTTTGCACCATACAGTTCCGGCTGCTTTTATAGTCTTTTTGAAACATATCACGTTTTTGGAAATCGTTGGTGATTGTCATTCAGCGCGCCTATAAACATGATTTACGTCATATTCAACAACCTACATTTGATCAGTTCTTCACTTAATGTATTATTAATTGAGAAATGTAAATTTCAGATTATCGAATAGTGCATGTCAGATTAAGCATGTAGTATCATAAAATCTCAATTTACATTCAATGGCGTTTGCATATATTCGAAAAGTCGAATTTACAAATGTTAGTGTTTGTCGCAGAATGAATATGAAAAGCACATATAAAAACTGAATAAAGTTATAAAAGAATAAATCGAAAAACCCCATTTCAAAAAATAACATTGTATTTCTTCGCAGCGAATCAACAGTTTAAATTAAATTACACTAATATTGTTTTCTAACAGAAAAGCCGTTTGCAGCATATAGTATTTATCGTTACGGCTACTTTTATGGTCTTTTTGAAACATATCACGTTTTCGGAAATCGTTGGTGACTGTCATTCAGCGCGTCTATAAACATGATTTACGTCAAATTCAACAACCTTGATTTGATCAGTTCTTTACTTAATGTATTATTAATTGAGAAATGTAAATTTCAGATTATCGAATAGTGCATGTCAGATTAAGCATGTAGTATCATAAAATCTCAATTTACATTCAATGGCGTTTGCATATATTCGAAAAGTCGAATTTACAAATGTTAGTGTTTGTCGCAGAATGAATATGAAAAGCACATATAAAAACTGAATAAAGTTATAAAAGAATAAATCGAAAAACCCCATTTCAAAAAATAACATTGTATTTCTTCGCAACGAATCAACAGTTTAAATTAAATTTCACTAACATTGTTTTCTAGCAGAAAAGCCGTTTGCACCATACAGTTCCGGCTGCTTTTATAGTCTTTTTGAAACATATCACGTTTTTGGAAATCGTTGGTGATTGTCATTCAGCGCGTCCATAAACATGATTTACGTCAAATTCAACAACCTTGATTTGATCAGTTCTTTACTTAATGTATTATTAATTGAGAAATGTAAATTTCAGATTATCGAATAGTGCATGTCAGATTAAGCATGTAGTATCATAAAATCTCAATTTACATTCAATGGCGTTTGCATATATTCGAAAAGTCGAATTTACAAATGTTAGTGTTTGTCGCAGAATGAATATGAAAAGCACATATAAAAACTGAATAAAGTTATAAAAGAATAAATCGAAAAACCCCATTTCAAAAAATAACATTGTATTTCTTCGCAGCGAATCAACAGTTTAAATTAAATTACACTAATATTGTTTTCTAACAGAAAAGCCGTTTGCAGCATATAGTATTTATCGTTACGGCTACTTTTATGGTCTTTTTGAAACATATCACGTTTTCGGAAATCGTTGGTGATTGTCATTCAGCGCGTCTATAAACATGATTTACGTCAAATTCAACAACCTTGATTTGATCAGTTCTTTACTTAATGTATTATTAATTGAGAAATGTAAATTTCAGATTATCGAATAGTGCATGTCAGATTAAGCATGTAGTATCATAAAATCTCAATTTACATTCAATGGCGTTTGCATATATTCGAAAAGTCGAATTTACAAATGTTAGTGTTTGTCGCAGAATGAATATGAAAAGCACATATAAAAACTGAATAAAGTTATAAAAGAATAAATCGAAAAACCCCATTTCAAAAAATAACATTGTATTTCTTCGCAGCGAATCAACAGTTTAAATTAAATTACACTAATATTGTTTTCTAACAGAAAAGCCGTTTGCAGCATATAGTATTTATCGTTACGGCTTCTTTTATGGTCTTTTGAAACATATCACGTTTTCGGAAATCGTTGGTGACTGTCATTCAGCGCGCCTATAAACATGATTTACGTCATATTCAACAACCTACATTTGATCAGTTCTTCACTTAATGTATTATTAATTGAGAAATGTAAATTTCAGATTATCGAATAGTGCATGTCAGATTAAGCATGTAGTATCATAAAATCTCAATTTACATTCAATGGCGTTTGCATATATTCGAAAAGTCGAATTTACAAATGTTAGTGTTTGTCGCAGAATGAATATGAAAAGCACATATAAAAACTGAATAAAGTTATAAAAGAATAAATCGAAAAACCCCATTTAAAAAAATAACATTGTATTTCTTCGCAACGAATCAACAGTTTAAATTAAATTTCACTAACATTGTTTTCTAACAGAAAAGCCGTTTGCAGCATATAGTTCCGGCTGCTTTTATAGTCTTTTTGAAACATATCACGTTTTTGGAAATCGTTGGTGATTGTCATTCAGCGCGTCCATAAACATGATTTACGTCAAATTCAACAACCTTGATTTGATCAGTTCTTTACTTAATGTATTATTAATTGAGAAATGTAAATTTCAGATGATCGAATAGTGCATGTCAGATTAAGCATGTAGTATCATAAAATCTCAATTTACATTCAATGGCGTTTGCATATATTCGAAAAGTCGAATTTACAAATGTTAGTGTTTGTCGCAGAATGAATATGAAAAGCACATATAAAAACTGAATAAAGTTATAAAAGAATAAATCGAAAAACCCCATTTCAAAAAATAACATTGTATTTCTTCGCAGCGAATCAACAGTTTAAATTAAATTACACTAATATTGTTTTCTAACAGAAAAGCCGTTTGCAGCATATAGTATTTATCGTTACGGCTACTTTTATGGTCTTTTTGAAACATATCACGTTTTCGGAAATCGTTGGTGATTGTCATTCAGCGCGTCTATAAACATGATTTACGTCAAATTCAACAACCTTGATTTGATCAGTTCTTTACTTAATGTATTATTAATTGAGAAATGTAAATTTCAGATTATCGAATAGTGCATGTCAGATTAAGCATGTAGTATCATAAAATCTCAATTTACATTCAATGGCGTTTGCATATATTCGAAAAGTCGAATTTACAAATGTTAGTGTTTGTCGCAGAATGAATATGAAAAGCACATATAAAAACTGAATAAAGTTATAAAAGAATAAATCGAAAAACCCCATTTCAAAAAATAACATTGTATTTCTTCGCAACGAATCAACAGTTTAAATTAAATTTCACTAACATTGTTTTCTAGCAGAAAAGCCTTTTGCACCATACAGTTCCGGCTGCTTTTATAGTCTTTTTGAAACATATCACGTTTTTGGAAATCGTTGGTGATTGTCATTCAGCGCGCCTATAAACATGATTTACGTCATATTCAACAACCTACATTTGATCAGTTCTTCACTTAATGTATTATTAATTGAGAAATGTAAATTTCAGATTATCGAATAGTGCATGTCAGATTAAGCATGTAGTATCATAAAATCTCAATTTACATTCAATGGCGTTTGCATATATTCGAAAAGTCGAATTTACAAATGTTAGTGTTTGTCGCAGAATGAATATGAAAAGCACATATAAAAACTGAATAAAGTTATAAAAGAATAAATCGAAAAACCCCATTTCAAAAAATAACATTGTATTTCTTCGCAGCGAATCAACAGTTTAAATTAAATTACACTAATATTGTTTTCTAACAGAAAAGCCGTTTGCAGCATATAGTATTTATCGTTACGGCTACTTTTATGGTCTTTTTGAAACATATCACGTTTTCGGAAAACGTTGGTGATTGTCATTCAGCGCGTCTATAAACATGATTTACGTCAAATTCAACAACCTTGATTTGATCAGTTCTTTACTTAATGTATTATTAATTGAGAAATGTAAATTTCAGATTATCGAATAGTGCATGTCATATTAAGCATGTAGTATCATAAAATCTCAATTTACATTCAATGGCGTTTGCATATATTCGAAAAGTCGAATTTACAAATGTTAGTGTTTGTCGCAGAATGAATATGAAAAGCACATATAAAAACTGAATAAAGTTATAAAAGAATAAATCGAAAAACCCCATTTCAAAAAATAACATTGTATTTCTTCGCAACGAATCAACAGTTTAAATTAAATTTCACTAACATTGTTTTCTAGCAGAAAAGCCGTTTGCACCATACAGTTCCGGCTGCTTTTATAGTCTTTTTGAAACATATCACGTTTTTGGAAATCGTTGGTGATTGTCATTCAGCGCGTCCATAAACATGATTTACGTCAAATTCAACAACCTTGATTTGATCAGTTCTTTACTTAATGTATTATTAATTGAGAAATGTAAATTTCAGATTATCGAATAGTGCATGTCAGATTAAGCATGTAGTATCATAAAATCTCAATTTACATTCAATGGCGTTTGCATATATTCGAAAAGTCGAATTTACAAATGTTAGTGTTTGTCGCAGAATGAATATGAAAAGCACATATAAAAACTGAATAAAGTTATAAAAGAATAAATCGAAAAACCCCATTTCAAAAAATAACATTGTATTTCTTCGCAGCGAATCAACAGTTTAAATTAAATTACACTAATATTGTTTTCTAACAGAAAAGCCGTTTGCAGCATATAGTATTTATCGTTACGGCTACTTTTATGGTCTTTTTGAAACATATCACGTTTTCGGAAATCGTTGGTGATTGTCATTCAGCGCGTCTATAAACATGATTTACGTCAAATTCAACAACCTACATTTGATCAGTTCTTTACTTAATGTATTATTAATTGAGAAATGTAAATTTCAGATTATCGAATAGTGCATGTCAGATTAAGCATGTAGTATCATAAAATCTCAATTTACATTCAATGGCGTTTGCATATATTCGAAAAGTCGAATTTACAAATGTTAGTGTTTGTCGCAGAATGAATATGAAAAGCACATATAAAAACTGAATAAAGTTATAAAAGAATAAATCGAAAAACCCCATTTCAAAAAATAACATTGTATTTCTTCGCAGCGAATCAACAGTTTAAATTAAATTACACTAATATTGTTTTCTAACAGAAAAGCCGTTTGCAGCATATAGTATTTATCGTTACGGCTACTTTTATGGTCTTTTTGAAACATATCACGTTTTCGGAAATCGTTGGTGACTGTCATTCAGCGCGTCTATAAACATGATTTACGTCAAATTCAACAACCTTGATTTGATCAGTTCTTTACTTAATGTATTATTAATTGAGAAATGTAAATTTCAGATTATCGAATAGTGCATGTCAGATTAAGCATGTAGTATCATAAAATCTCAATTTACATTCAATGGCGTTTGCATATATTCGAAAAGTCGAATTTACAAATGTTAGTGTTTGTCGCAGAATGAATATGAAAAGCACATATAAAAACTGAATAAAGTTATAAAAGAATAAATCGAAAAACCCCATTTCAAAAAATAACATTGTATTTCTTCGCAGCGAATCAACAGTTTAAATTAAATTACACTAATATTGTTTTCTAACAGAAAAGCCGTTTGCACCATACAGTTCCGGCTGCTTTTATAGTCTTTTTGAAACATATCACGTTTTTGGAAATCGTTGGTGATTGTCATTCAGCGCGTCCATAAACATGATTTACGTCAAATTCAACAACCTTGATTTGATCAGTTCTTTACTTAATGTATTATTAATTGAGAAATGTAAATTTCAGATTATGGAATAGTGCATGTCAGATTAAGCATGTAGTATCATAAAATCTCAATTTACATTCAATGGCGTTTGCATATATTCGAAAAGTCGAATTTACAAATGTTAGTGTTTGTCGCAGAATGAATATGAAAAGCACATATAAAAACTGAATAATGTTATAAAAGAATAAATCGAAAAACCCCATTTCAAAAAATAACATTGTATTTCTTCGCAGCGAATCAACAGTTTAAATTAAATTACACTAATATTGTTTTCTAACAGAAAAGCCGTTTGCAGCATATAGTATTTATCGTTACGGCTACTTTTATGGTCTTTTTGAAACATATCACGTTTTCGGAAAACGTTGGTGATTGTCATTCAGCGCGTCTATAAACATGATTTACGTCAAATTCAACAACCTTGATTTGATCAGTTCTTTACTTAATGTATTATTAATTGAGAAATGTAAATTTCAGATTATCGAATAGTGCATGTCATATTAAGCATGTAGTATCATAAAATCTCAATTTACATTCAATGGCGTTTGCATATATTCGAAAAGTCGAATTTACAAATGTTAGTGTTTGTCGCAGAATGAATATGAAAAGCACATATAAAAACTGAATAAAGTTATAAAAGAATAAATCGAAAAACCCCATTTCAAAAAATAACATTGTATTTCTTCGCAACGAATCAACAGTTTAAATTAAATTTCACTAACATTGTTTTCTAGCAGAAAAGCCGTTTGCACCATACAGTTCCGGCTGCTTTTATAGTCTTTTTGAAACATATCACGTTTTTGGAAATCGTTGGTGATTGTCATTCAGCGCGCCTATAAACATGATTTACGTCAAATTCAACAACCTACATTTGATCAGTTCTTCACTTAATGTATTATTAATTGAGAAATGTAAATTTCAGATTATCGAATAGTGCATGTCAGATTAAGCATGTAGTATCATAAAATCTCAATTTACATTCAATGGCGTTTGCATATATTCGAAAAGTCGAATTTACAAATGTTAGTGTTTGTCGCAGAATGAATATGAAAAGCACATATAAAAACTGAATAATGTTATAAAAGAATAAATCGAAAAACCCCATTTCAAAAAATAACATTGTATTTCTTCGCAACGAATCAACAGTTTAAATTAAATTTCACTAACATTGTTTTCTAGCAGAAAAGCCGTTTGCACCATATAGTATTTATCGTTACGGCTACTTTTATAGTCTTTTTGAAACATATCACGTTTTTGGAAATCGTTGGTGATTGTCATTCAGCGCGTCCATAAACATGATTTACGTCAAATTCAACAACCTTGATTTGATCAGTTCTTTACTTAATGTATTATTAATTGAGAAATGTAAATTTCAGATTATCGAATAGTGCATGTCAGATTAAGCATGTAGTATCATAAAATCTCAATTTACATTCAATGGCGTTTGCATATATTCGAAAAGTCGAATTTACAAATGTTAGTGTTTGTCGCAGAATGAATATGAAAAGCACATATAAAAACTGAATAAAGTTATAAAAGAATAAATCGAAAAACCCCATTTCAAAAAATAACATTGTATTTCTTCGCAACGAATCAACAGTTTAAATTAAATTTCACTAACATTGTTTTCTAGCAGAAAAGCCTTTTGCACCATACAGTTCCGGCTGCTTTTATAGTCTTTTTGAAACATATCACGTTTTTGGAAATCGTTGGTGATTGTCATTCAGCGCGTCCATAAACATGATTTACGTCAAATTCAACAACCTTGATTTGATCAGTTCTTTACTTAATGTATTATTAATTGAGAAATGTAAATTTCAGATTATCGAATAGTGCATGTCAGATTAAGCATGTAGTATCATAAAATCTCAATTTACATTCAATGGCGTTTGCATATATTCGAAAAGTCGAATTTACAAATGTTAGTGTTTGTCGCAGAATGAATATGAAAAGCACATATAAAAACTGAATAAAGTTATAAAAGAATAAATCGAAAAACCCCATTTCAAAAAATAACATTGTATTTCTTCGCAGCGAATCAACAGTTTAAATTAAATTACACTAATATTGTTTTCTAACAGAAAAGCCGTTTGCAGCATATAGTATTTATCGTTACGGCTACTTTTATGGTCTTTTTGAAACATATCACGTTTTCGGAAAACGTTGGTGATTGTCATTCAGCGCGTCTATAAACATGATTTACGTCAAATTCAACAACCTTGATTTGATCAGTTCTTTACTTAATGTATTATTAATTGAGAAATGTAAATTTCAGATTATCGAATAGTGCATGTCATATTAAGCATGTAGTATCATAAAATCTCAATTTACATTCAATGGCGTTTGCATATATTCGAAAAGTCGAATTTACAAATGTTAGTGTTTGTCGCAGAATGAATATGAAAAGCACATATAAAAACTGAATAAAGTTATAAAAGAATAAATCGAAAAACCCCATTTCAAAAAATAACATTGTATTTCTTCGCAGCGAATCAACAGTTTAAATTAAATTACACTAATATTGTTTTCTAACAGAAAAGCCGTTTGCAGCATATAGTATTTATCGTTACGGCTACTTTTATGGTCTTTTTGAAACATATCACGTTTTCGGAAATCGTTGGTGATTGTCATTCAGCGCGTCTATAAACATGATTTATGTCAAATTCAACAACCTTGATTTGATCAGTTCTTTACTTAATGTATTATTAATTGAGAAATGTAAATTTCAGATTATCGAATAGTAAATGTCAGATTAAGCATGTAGTATCATAAAATCTCAATTTACATTCAATGGCGTTTGCATATATTCGAAAAGTCGAATTTACAAATGTTAGTGTTTGTCGCAGAATGAATATGAAAAGCACATATAAAAACTGAATAAAGTTATAAAAGAATAAATCGAAAAACCCCATTTCAAAAAATAACATTGTATTACTTCGCAGCGAATCAACAGTTTAAATAAAATTACACTAATATTGTTTTCTTGCAGAAAAGCCGTTTGCACCATACAGTTCCGGCTGCTTTTATAGTCTTTTTGAAACATATCACGTCTTTGGAAATCGTTGGTGATTGTCATTCAGCGCGTCCATAAACATGATTTACGTCAAATTCAACAACCTTGATTTGATCAGTTCTTTACTTAATGTATTTTTAATTGAGACATGTAAATTTCAGATTATCGAATAGTGCATGTCAGATTAAGCATGTAGTATCATAAAATCTCAATTTACATTCAATGGCGTTTGCATATATTCGAAAAGTCGAATTTACAAATGTTAGTGTTTGTCGCAGAATGAATATGAAAAGCACATATAAAAACTGAATAATGTTATAAAAGAATAAATCGAAAAACCCCATTTCAAAAAATAACATTGTATTTCTTCGCAGCGAATCAACAGTTTAAATTAAATTACACTAATATTGTTTTCTAACAGAAAAGCCGTTTGCAGCATATAGTATTTATCGTTACGGCTTCTTTTATGGTCTTTTGAAACATATCACGTTTTCGGAAATCGTTGGTGACTGTCATTCAGCGCGCCTATAAACATGATTTACGTCAAATTCAACAACCTTGATTTGATCAGTTCTATACTTAATGTATTATTAATTGAGAAATGTAAATTTCAGATTATCGAATAGTGCATGTCAGATTAAGCATGTAGTATCATAAAATCTCAATTTACATTCAATGGCGTTTGCATATATTCGAAAAGTCGAATTTACAAATGTTAGTGTTTGTCGCAGAATGAATATGAAAAGCACATATAAAAACTGAATAATGTTATAAAAGAATAAATCGAAAAACCCCATTTCAAAAAATAACATTGTATTTCTTCGCAACGAATCAACAGTTTAAATTAAATTTCACTAACATTGTTTTCTAGCAGAAAAGCCTTTTGCACCATACAGTTCCGGCTGCTTTTATAGTCTTTTTGAAACATATGACGTTTTTGGAAATCGTTGGTGATTGTCATTCAGCGCGTCCATAAACATGATTTACGTCAAATTCAACAACCTTGATTTGATCAGTTCTTTACTTAATGTATTATTATTTGAGACATGTAAATTTCAGATTATCGAATAGTGCATGTCAGATTAAGCATGTAGTATCATAAAATCTCAATTTACATTCAATGGCGTTTGCATATATTCGAAAAGTCGAATTTACAAATGTTAGTGTTTGTCGCAGAATGAATATGAAAGCACATACAAAAACTGATTAAAGTTATAAAAGAATAAATCGAAAAACGCCATTTCAAAAATAACATTGTATGTCTTCGCAACGAATCAACAGTTTAAATTAAATTTCACTAACATTGTTTTATAGCAGAAAAGCCTTTTGCACCATACAGTTCCGGCTGCTTTTATAGTCTTTTTGAAACATATCACGTTTTTGGAAATCGTTGGTGATTGTCATTCAGCGCGCCTATAAACATGATTTACGTCATATTCAACAACCTACATTTGATCAGTTCTTCACTTAATGTATTATTAATTGAGAAATGTAAATTTCAGATTATCGAATAGTGCATGTCAGATTAAGCATGTAGTATCATAAAATCTCAATTTACATTCAATGGCGTTTGCATATATTCGAAAAGTCGAATTTACAAATGTTAGTGTTTGTCGCAGAATGAATATGAAAAGCACATATAAAAACTGAATAATGTTATAAAAGAATAAATCGAAAAACCCCATTTCAAAAAATAACATTGTATTTCTTCGCAACGAATCAACAGTTTAAATTAAATTTCACTAACATTGTTTTCTAGCAGAAAAGCCGTTTGCAGCATATAGTATTTATCGTTACGGCTACTTTTATAGTCTTTTTGAAACATATCACGTTTTTGGAAATCGTTGGTGATTGTCATTCAGCGCGTCCATAAACATGATTTACGTCAAATTCAACAACCTTGATTTGATCAGTTCTATACTTAATGTATTATTAATTGAGAAATGTAAATTTCAGATTATCGAATAGTGCATGTCAGATTAAGCATGTAGTATCATAAAATCTCAATTTACATTCAATGGCGTTTGCATATATTCGAAAAGTCGAATTTACAAATGTTAGTGTTTGTCGCAGAATGAATATGAAAAGCACATATAAAAACTGAATAAAGTTATAAAAGAATAAATCGAAAAACCCCATTTCAAAAAATAACATTGTATTTCTTCGCAACGAATCAACAGTTTAAATTAAATTTCACTAACATTGTTTTCTAGCAGAAAAGCCTTTTGCACCATACAGTTCCGGCTGCTTTTATAGTCTTTTTGAAACATATCACGTTTTTGGAAATCGTTGGTGATTGTCATTCAGCGCGCCTATAAACATGATTTACGTCAAATTCAACAACCTACATTTGATCAGTTCTTCACTTAATGTATTATTAATTGAGAAATGTAAATTTCAGATTATCGAATAGTGCATGTCAGATTAAGCATGTAGTATCATAAAATCTCAATTTACATTCAATGGCGTTTGCATATATTCGAAAAGTCGAATTTACAAATGTTAGTGTTTGTCGCAGAATGAACATGAAAAGCACATATAAAAACTGAATAAAGTTATAAAAGAATAAATCGAAAAACCCCATTTCAAAAAATAACATTGTATTTCTTCGCAGCGAATCAACAGTTTAAATTAAATTACACTAATATTGTTTTCTAACAGAAAAGCCGTTTGCAGCATATAGTATTTATCGTTACGGCTACTTTTATGGTCTTTTTGAAACATATCACGTTTTCGGAAAACGTTGGTGATTGTCATTCAGCGCGTCTATAAACATGATTTACGTCAAATTCAACAACCTTGATTTGATCAGTTCTTTACTTAATGTATTATTAATTGAGAAATGTAAATTTCAGATTATCGAATAGTGCATGTCATATTAAGCATGTAGTATCATAAAATCTCAATTTACATTCAATGGCGTTTGCATATATTCGAAAAGTCGAATTTACAAATGTTAGTGTTTGTCGCAGAATGAATATGAAAAGCACATATAAAAACTGAATAAAGTTATAAAAGAATAAATCGAAAAACCCCATTTCAAAAAATAACATTGTATTTCTTCGCAACGAATCAACAGTTTAAATTAAATTTCACTAACATTGTTTTCTAGCAGAAAAGCCGTTTGCACCATACAGTTCCGGCTGCTTTTATAGTCTTTTTGAAACATATCACGTTTTTGGAAATCGTTGGTGATTGTCATTCAGCGCGTCCATAAACATGATTTACGTCAAATTCAACAACCTTGATTTGATCAGTTCTTTACTTAATGTATTATTAATTGAGAAATGTAAATTTCAGATTATCGAATAGTGCATGTCAGATTAAGCATGTAGTATCATAAAATCTCAATTTACATTCAATGGCGTTTGCATATATTCGAAAAGTCGAATTTACAAATGTTAGTGTTTGTCGCAGAATGAATATGAAAAGCACATATAAAAACTGAATAAAGTTATAAAAGAATAAATCGAAAAACCCCATTTCAAAAAATAACATTGTATTTCTTCGCAGCGAATCAACAGTTTAAATTAAATTACACTAATATTGTTTTCTAACAGAAAAGCCGTTTGCAGCATATAGTATTTATCGTTACGGCTACTTTTATGGTCTTTTTGAAACATATCACGTTTTCGGAAATCGTTGGTGATTGTCATTCAGCGCGTCTATAAACATGATTTACGTCAAATTCAACAACCTGCATTTGATCAGTTCTTTACTTAATGTATTATTAATTGAGAAATGTAAATTTCAGATTATCGAATAGTGCATGTCAGATTAAGCATGTAGTATCATAAAATCTCAATTTACATTCAATGGCGTTTGCATATATTCGAAAAGTCGAATTTACAAATGTTAGTGTTTGTCGCAGAATGAATATGAAAAGCACATATAAAAACTGAATAAAGTTATAAAAGAATAAATCGAAAAACCCCATTTCAAAAAATAACATTGTATTTCTTCGCAGCGAATCAACAGTTTAAATTAAATTACACTAATATTGTTTTCTAACAGAAAAGCCGTTTGCAGCATATAGTATTTATCGTTACGGCTACTTTTATGGTCTTTTTGAAACATATCACGTTTTCGGAAATCGTTGGTGACTGTCATTCAGCGCGTCTATAAACATGATTTACGTCAAATTCAACAACCTTGATTTGATCAGTTCTTTACTTAATGTATTATTAATTGAGAAATGTAAATTTCAGATTATCGAATAGTGCATGTCAGATTAAGCATGTAGTATCATAAAATCTCAATTTACATTCAATGGCGTTTGCATATATTCGAAAAGTCGAATTTACAAATGTTAGTGTTTGTCGCAGAATGAATATGAAAAGCACATATAAAAACTGAATAAAGTTATAAAAGAATAAATCGAAAAACCCCATTTCAAAAAATAACATTGTATTTCTTCGCAGCGAATCAACAGTTTAAATTAAATTACACTAATATTGTTTTCTAACAGAAAAGCCGTTTGCAGCATATAGTATTTATCGTTACGGCTACTTTTATGGTCTTTTTGAAACATATCACGTTTTCGGAAATCGTTGGTGACTGTCATTCAGCGCGTCTATAAACATGATTTACGTCAAATTCAACAACCTTGATTTGATCAGTTCTTTACTTAATGTATTATTAATTGAGAAATGTAAATTTCAGATTATCGAATAGTGCATGTCAGATTAAGCATGTAGTATCATAAAATCTCAATTTACATTCAATGGCGTTTGCATATATTCGAAAAGTCGAATTTACAAATGTTAGTGTTTGTCGCAGAATGAATATGAAAAGCACATATAAAAACTGAATAAAGTTATAAAAGAATAAATCGAAAAACCCCATTTCAAAAAATAACATTGTATTTCTTCGCAGCGAATCAACAGTTTAAATTAAATTACACTAATATTGTTTTCTAACAGAAAAGCCGTTTGCAGCATATAGTATTTATCGTTCCGGCTGCTTTTATAGTCTTTTTGAAACATATCACGTTTTTGGAAATCGTTGGTGATTGTCATTCAGCGCGTCCATAAACATGATTTACGTCAAATTCAACAACCTTGATTTGATCAGTTCTTTACTTAATGTATTATTAATTGAGAAATGTAAATTTCAGATTATCGAATAGTGCATGTCAGATTAAGCATGTAGTATCATAAAATCTCAATTTACATTCAATGGCGTTTGCATATATTCGAAAAGTCGAATTTACAAATGTTAGTGTTTGTCGCAGAATGAATATGAAAAGCACATATAAAAACTGAATAATGTTATAAAAGAATAAATCGAAAAACCCCATTTCAAAAAATAACATTGTATTTCTTCGCAGCGAATCAACAGTTTAAATTAAATTACACTAATATTGTTTTCTAACAGAAAAGCCGTTTGCAGCATATAGTATTTATCGTTACGGCTACTTTTATGGTCTTTTTGAAACATATCACGTTTTCGGAAATCGTTGGTGATTGTCATTCAGCGCGTCTATAAACATGATTTACGTCAAATTCAACAACCTTGATTTGATCAGTTCTATACTTAATGTATTATTAATTGAGAAATGTAAATTTCAGATTATCGAATAGTGCATGTCAGATTAAGCATGTAGTATCATAAAATCTCAATTTACATTCAATGGCGTTTGCATATATTCGAAAAGTCGAATTTACAAATGTTAGTGTTTGTCGCAGAATGAATATGAAAAGCACATATAAAAACTGAATAATGTTATAAAAGAATAAATCGAAAAACCCCATTTCAAAAAATAACATTGTATTTCTTCGCAACGAATCAACAGTTTAAATTAAATTTCACTAACATTGTTTTCTAGCAGAAAAGCCGTTTGCACCATACAGTTCCGGCTGCTTTTATAGTCTTTTTGAAACATATCACGTTTTTGGAAATCGTTGGTGATTGTCATTCAGCGCGTCCATAAACATGATTTACGTCAAATTCAACAACCTTGATTTGATCAGTTCTTTACTTAATGTATTTTTAATTGAGACATGTAAATTTCAGATTATCGAATAGTGCATGTCAGATTAAGCATGTAGTATCATAAAATCTCAATTTACATTCAATGGCGTTTGCATATATTCGAAAAGTCGAATTTACAAATGTTAGTGTTTGTCGCAGAATGAATATGAAAAGCACATATAAAAACTGAATAAAGTTATAAAAGAATAAATCGAAAAACGCCATTTCAAAAAATAACATTGTATTTCTTGACAACGAATCAACAGTTTAAATTAAATTTCACTAACATTGTTTTCTAGCAGAAAAGCCGTTTGCAGCATATAGTATTTATCGTTACGGCTACTTTTATGGTCTTTTTGAAACATATCACGTTTTCGGAAATCGTTGGTGATTGTCATTCAGCGCGCCTATAAACATAATTTACGTCAAATTCAACAACCTGCATTTGATCAGTTCTTTACTTAATGTATTATTAATTGAGAAATGTAAATTTCAGATTATCGAATAGTGCATGTCAGATTAAGCATGTAGTATCATAAAATCTCAATTTACATTCAATGGCGTTTGCATATATTCGAAAAGTCGAATTTACAAATGTTAGTGTTTGTCGCAGAATGAATATGAAAAGCACATATAAAAACTGAATAATGTTATAAAAGAATAAATCGAAAAACCCCATTTCAAAAAATAACATTGTATTTCTTCGCAACGAATCAACAGTTTAAATTAAATTACACTAATATTGTTTTCTAACAGAAAAGCCGTTTGCACAATATAGTATTTATCGTTACGGCTACTTTTATAGTCTTTTTGAAACATATCACGTTTTCGGAAATCGTTGGTGATTGTCATTCAGCGCGTCCATAAACATGATTTACGTCAAATTCAACAACCTTGATTTGATCAGTTCTTTACTTAATGTATTATTAATTGAGAAATGTAAATTTCAGATTATCGAATAGTGCATGTCAGATTAAGCATGTAGTATCATAAAATCTCAATTTACATTCAATGGCGTTTGCATATATTCGAAAAGTCGAATTTACAAATGTTAGTGTTTGTCGCAGAATGAATATGAAAAGCACATATAAAAACTGAATAAAGTTATAAAAGAATAAATCGAAAAACCCCATTTCAAAAAATAACATTGTATTTCTTCGCAACGAATCAACAGTTTAAATTAAATTTCACTAACATTGTTTTCTAGCAGAAAAGCCGTTTGCACCATACAGTATTTCCGGCTGCTTTTATAGTCTTTTTGAAACATATCACGTCTTTGGAAATCGTTGGTGATTGTCATTCAGCGCGTCCATAAACATGATTTACGTCAAATTCAACAACCTTGATTTGATCAGTTCTTTACTTAATGTATTTTTAATTGAGACATGTAAATTTCAGATTATCGAATAGTGCATGTCAGATTAAGCATGTAGTATCATAAAATCTCAATTTACATTCAATGGCGTTTGCATATATTCGAAAAGTCGAATTTACAAATGTTTGTGTTTGTCGCAAAATGAATATGAAAGCACATACAAAAACTGATTAAAGTTATAAAAGAATAAATCGAAAAATACCATTTCAAAAAATAACATTGTATTTCTTGGCAACGAATCAACAGTTTAAATTAAATTTCACTAACATTGTTTTCTTGCAGAAAAGCCGTTTGCACCATACAGTTCCGGCTGCTTTTATAGTCTTTTTGAAACATATCACGTTTTTGGAAATCGTTGGTGATTGTCATTCAGCGCGTCCATAAACATGATTTACGTCAAATTCAACAACCTTGATTTGATCAGTTCTTTACTTAATGTATTATTAATTGAGAAATGTAAATTTCAGATTATCGAATAGTGCATGTCAGATTAAGCATGTAGTATCATAAAATCTCAATTTACATTCAATGGCGTTTGCATATATTCGAAAAGTCGAATTTACAAATGTTAGTGTTTGTCGCAGAATGAATATGAAAAGCACATATAAAAACTGAATAAAGTTATAAAAGAATAAATCGAAAAACCCCATTTCAAAAAATAACATTGTATTTCTTCGCAGCGAATCAACAGTTTAAATTAAATTACACTAATATTGTTTTCTAACAGAAAAGCCGTTTGCAGCATATAGTATTTATCGTTACGGCTTCTTTTATGGTCTTTTGAAACATATCAGGTTTTCGGAAATCGTTGGTGACTGTCATTCTGCGCGTCTATAAACATGATTTACGTCAAATTCAACAACCTTGATTTGATCAGTTCTTTACTTAATGTCCTATTAATTGAGAAATGTAAATTTCAGATTATGGAATAGTGCATGTCAGATTAAGCATGTAGTATCATAAAATCTCAATTTACATTCAATGGCGTTTGCATATATTCGAAAAGTCGAATTTACAAATGTTAGTGTTTGTCGCAGAATGAATATGAAAAGCACATATAAAAACTGAATAAAGTTATAAAAGAATAAATCGAAAAACCCCATTTCAAAAAATAACATTGTATTTCTTCGCAGCGAATCAACAGTTTAAATTAAATTACACTAATATTGTTTTCTAACAGAAAAGCCGTTTGCAGCATATAGTATTTATCGTTACGGCTACTTTTATGGTCTTTTTGAAACATATCACGTTTTCGGAAATCGTTGGTGATTGTCATTCAGCGCGCCTATAAACATGATTTACGTCAAATTCAACAACCTTGATTTGATCAGTTCTATACTTAATGTATTATTAATTGAGAAATGTAAATTTCAGATTATCGAATAGTGCATGTCAGATTAAGCATGTAGTATCATAAAATCTCAATTTACATTCAATGGCGTTTGCATATATTCGAAAAGTCGAATTTACAAATGTTAGTGTTTGTCGCAGAATGAATATGAAAAGCACATATAAAAACTGAATAAAGTTATAAAAGAATAAATCGAAAAACCCCATTTCAAAAAATAACATTGTATTTCTTCGCAACGAATCAACAGTTTAAATTAAATTTCACTAACATTGTTTTCTAGCAGAAAAGCCGTTTGCACCATACAGTTCCGGCTGCTTTTATAGTCTTTTTGAAACATATCACGTTTTTGGAAATCGTTGGTGATTGTCATTCAGCGCGTCCATAAACATGATTTACGTCAAATTCAACAACCTTGATTTGATCAGTTCTTTACTTAATGTCTTATTAATTGAGACATGTAAATTTCAGATTATCGAATAGTGCATGTCAGTTTAAGCATGTAATATAATAAAATCTCAATTTACATTCAATGGCGTTTGCATATATTCGAAAAGTCGAATTTACAAATGTTAGTATTTGTCGCAGAATGAACATGAAAAGCACATATAAAAACTGAATAAAGTTATAAAAGAATAAATCGAAAAACCCCATTTCAAAAAATAACATTGTATTTCTTCGCAGCGAATCAACAGTTTAAATTAAATTACACTAATATTGTTTTCTAACAGAAAAGCCGTTTGCAGCATATAGTATTTATCGTTACGGCTACTTTTATGGTCTTTTTGAAACATATCACGTTTTCGGAAATCGTTGGTGATTGTCATTCAGCGCGTCCATAAACATGATTTACGTCAAATTCAACAACCTTGATTTGATCAGTTCTTTACTTAATGTATTATTAATTGAGAAATGTAAATTTCAGATTATCGAATAGTGCATGTCAGATTAAGCATGTAGTATCATAAAATCTCAATTTACATTCAATGGCGTTTGCATATATTCGAAAAGTCGAATTTACAAATGTTAGTGTTTGTCGCAGAATGAATATGAAAAGCACATATAAAAACTGAATAATGTTATAAAAGAATAAATCGAAAAACCCCATTTCAAAAAATAACATTGTATTTCTTCGCAGCGAATCAACAGTTTAAATTAAATTACACTAATATTGTTTTCTAACAGAAAAGCCGTTTGCAGCATATAGTATTTATCGTTACGGCTACTTTTATGGTCTTTTTGAAACATATCACGTTTTCGGAAATCGTTGGTGATTGTCATTCAGCGCGTCTATAAACATGATTTACGTCAAATTCAACAACCTTGATTTGATCAGTTCTTTACTTAATGTATTATTAATTGAGAAATGTAAATTTCAGATTATCGAATAGTGCATGTCAGATTAAGCATGTAGTATCATAAAATCTCAATTTACATTCAATGGCGTTTGCATATATTCGAAAAGTCGAATTTACAAATGTTAGTGTTTGTCGCAGAATGAATATGAAAAGCACATATAAAAACTGAATAAAGTTATAAAAGAATAAATCGAAAAACCCCATTTCAAAAAATAACATTGTATTTCTTCGCAACGAATCAACAGTTTAAATTAAATTTCACTAACATTGTTTTCTAGCAGAAAAGCCGTTTGCACCATATAGTATTTATCGTTACGGCTACTTTTATAGTCTTTTTGAAACATATCACGTTTTTGGAAATCGTTGGTGATTGTCATTCAGCGCGTCCATAAACATGATTTACGTCAAATTCAACAACCTACATTTGATCAGTTCTTCACTTAATGTATTATTAATTGAGAAATGTAAATTTCAGATTATCGAATAGTGCATGTCAGATTAAGCATGTAGTATCATAAAATCTCAATTTACATTCAATGGCGTTTGCATATATTCGAAAAGTCGAATTTACAAATGTTAGTGTTTGTCGCAGAATGAATATGAAAAGCACATATAAAAACTGAATAATGTTATAAAAGAATAAATCGAAAAACCCCATTTCAAAAAATAACATTGTATTTCTTCGCAACGAATCAACAGTTTAAATTAAATTTCACTAACATTGTTTTCTAGCAGAAAAGCCGTTTGCACCATATAGTATTTATCGTTACGGCTACTTTTATAGTCTTTTTGAAACATATCACGTTTTTGGAAATCGTTGGTGATTGTCATTCAGCGCGTCCATAAACATGATTTACGTCAAATTCAACAACCTTGATTTGATCAGTTCTATACTTAATGTATTATTAATTGAGAAATGTAAATTTCAGATTATCGAATAGTGCATGTCAGATTAAGCATGTAGTATCATAAAATCTCAATTTACATTCAATGGCGTTTGCATATATTCGAAAAGTCGAATTTACAAATGTTAGTGTTTGTCGCAGAATGAATATGAAAAGCACATATAAAAACTGAATAAAGTTATAAAAGAATAAATCGAAAAACCCCATTTCAAAAAATAACATTGTATTTCTTCGCAACGAATCAACAGTTTAAATTAAATTTCACTAACATTGTTTTCTAGCAGAAAAACAGTTTGCACCATATAGTATTTATTGTTACGGCTACTTTTATAGTCTTTTTGAAACATATCACGTTTTCGGAAATCGTTGGTGATTGTCATTCAGCGCGTCTATAAACATGATTTACGTCAAATTCAACAACCTTCATTTGATCAGTTCTTTACTTAATGTATTATTAATTGAGAAATGTAAATTTCAGATTATCGAATAGTGCATGTCAGATTAAGCATGTAGTATCATAAAATCTCAATTTACATTCAATGGCGTTTGCATATATTCGAAAAGTCGAATTTACAAATGTTAGTGTTTGTCGCAGAATGAATATGAAAAGCACATATAAAAACTGAATAAAGTTATAAAAGAATAAATCGAAAAACCCCATTTCAAAAAATAACATTGTATTTCTTCGCAGCGAATCAACAGTTTAAATTAAATTACACTAATATTGTTTTCTAACAGACAAGCCGTTTGCAACATACAGTTTCGGCTACTTTTATAGTCTTTTTAAACATATCACGTTTTTGGAAATCGTTGGTGATTGTCATTCAGCGCGTCCATAAACATGATTTACTTCAAATTCAACAACCTTCATTTCATCAGTTCTTCACGTAATGTATTTTTAATTGAGAAATGTGAATTGTGTTTGCATATATTCGAAAAGTCGAATTTACAAATGTTAGTGTTTGTCGCAGAATGAATATGAAAAGCACATATAAAAACTGAATAAAGTTATAAAAGAATAAATCGAAAAATACCATTTCAAAAAATAACATTGTATTTCTTCGCAGCGAATCAACAGTTTACATCAAATTACACTGAAATTGTGTTCTAACAGAAAAGCCGATTGCACCATACAGTTCCGACTACTTTTATAGTCTTTTTGAAACATATCACGTTTTTGGAAATCGTTGGTGATTGTCATTGAGCGCGCCTATAAACATAATTTACGTCAAATTCAACAACCTTCATTTGATCAGTTCTTTACTTAATGTATTATTAATTGAGAAATGTAAATTTCAGATTATCGAATAGTGCATGTCAGATTAAGCATGTAGTATCATAAAATCTCAATTTACATTCAATGGCGTTTGCGTATATAAGAAAAGTCAAATATAAAAATGTTGGCATTTGTCGCAGAATGAATACGAAAAGCACATATAAAAACTGAATAAAGTTATAAAAGAATAAATCGAAAAACCCCATTTCAAAAAATAACATTGTATTTCTTCGCAACGAATCAACAGTTTAAATTAAATTTCACTAACATTGTTTTCTAGCAGAAAAGCCGTTTGCACCATACAGTTCCGGCTACTTTTATAGTCTTTTTGAAACATATCACGTTTTTGGAAATCGTTGGTGATTGTCATTCAGCGCGTCCATAAACATGATTTACTTCAAATTCAACAACCTTCATTTCATCAGTTCTTCACGTAATGTATTTTTAATTGAGAAATGTGAATTGTGTTTGCATATATTCGAAAAGTCGAATTTACAAATGTTAGTGTTTGTCGCAGAATGAATATGAAAAGCACATATAAAAACTGAATAAAGTTATAAAAGAATAAATCGAAAAACCCCATTTCAAAAAATAACATTGTATTTCTTCGCAGCGAATCAACAGTTTAAATTAAATTACACTAATATTGTTTTCTAACAGAAAAGCCGTTTGCAGCATATAGTATTTATCGTTACGGCTACTTTTATAGTCTTTTTGAAACATATCACGTTTTCGGAAATCGTTGGTGATTGTCATTCAGCGCGTCTATAAACATGATTTACGTCAAATTCAACAACCTTGATTTGATCAGTTCTTTACTTAATGTATTATTAATTGAGAAATGTAAATTTCAGATTATCGAATAGTGCATGTCAGATTAAGCATGTAGTATCATAAAATCTCAATTTACATTCAATGGCGTTTGCATATATTCGAAAAGTCGAATTTACAAATGTTAGTGTTTGTCGCAGAATGAATATGAAAAGCACATATAAAAACTGAATAAAGTTATAAAAGAATAAATCGAAAAACCCCATTTCAAAAAATAACATTGTATTTCTTCGCAACGAATCAACAGTTTAAATTAAATTTCACTAACATTGTTTTCTAGCAGAAAAGCCGTTTGCACCATACAGTTCCGGCTACTTTTATAGTCTTTTTGAAACATATCACGTTTTTGATAATCGTTGGTGTTTGTCATTCAGCGCGTCCATAAACATGATTTACTTCAAATTCAACAACCTTCATTTCATCAGTTCTTCACGTAATGTATTTTTAATTGAGAAATGTGAATTGTGTTTGCATATATTCGAAAAGTCGAATTTACAAATGTTAGTGTTTGTCGCAGAATGAATATGAAAAGCACATATAAAAACTGAATAAAGTTATAAAAGAATAAATCGAAAAACCCCATTTCAAAAAATAACATTGTATTTCTTCTCAGCGAATCAACAGTTTAAATTAAATTTCTCTAACATTGTTTTCTAGCAGAAAAGCCGAGCAGTTCCGGCTACTTTTATAGTCTTTTTGAAACATATCACGTTTTCGTAAATCGTTGGTGATTGTCATTCAGCGCGACTATAAACATGATTTACGTCAAATTCAACAACCTACATTTGATCAGTTCTTTACTTAATGTATTATTAATTGAGAAATGTAAATTTCAGATTATCGAATAGTGCATGTCAGATTAAGCATGTAGTATCATAAAATCTCAATTTACATTCAATGGCGTTTGCATATATTCGAAAAGTCGAATTTACAAATGTTAGTGTTTGTCGCAGAATGAATATGAAAAGCACATATAAAAACTGAATAAAGTTATAAAAGAATAAATCGAAAAACCCCATTTCAAAAAATAACATTGTATTTCTTCGCAACGAATCAACAGTTTAAATTAAATTTCACTAACATTGTTTTCTAGCAGAAAAGCCGTTTGCACCATACAGATATCTATCCGGCTACTTTTATAGTCTTTTTGAAACATATCACGTTTTTGGAAATCGTTGGTGATTGTCATTCAGCGCGTCCATAAACATGATTTACGTCAAATTCAACAACCTTCATTTGATCAGTTCTTTACTTAATGTATTATTAATTGAGAAATGTAAATTTCAGATTATCGAATAGTGCATGTCAGATTAAGCATGTAGTATCATAAAATCTCAATTTACATTCAATGGCGTTTGCATATATTCGAAAAGTCGAATTTACAAATGTTAGTGTTTGTCGCAGAATGAATATGAAAAGCACATATAAAAACTGAATAAAGTTATAAAAGAATAAATCGAAAAACCCCATTTCAAAAAATAACATTGTATTTCTTCGCAGCGAATCAACAGTTTAAATTAAATTACACTAATATTGTTTTCTAACAGAAAAGCCGTTTGCAGCATATAGTATTTATCGTTACGGCTACTTTTATGGTCTTTTTGAAACATATCACGTTTTCGGAAATCGTTGGTGATTGTCATTCAGCGCGTCTATAAACATGATTTACGTCAAATTCAACAACCTGCATTTGATCAGTTCTTCACTTAATGTATTATTAATTGAGATATAAAAAATTCGGTTTATCGAATAGTGTATGTCAGATTAAGTATGTAGTAAAATAAAATCTCAATTTACATTCAATGGCGTTTGCGTATATTAGAAAAGTCAAATTTAAAAATGTTAGCATTTGTCGCAGAATGAATACGAAAAGCACATATAAAAACTGAATAAAGTTATAAAAGAATAAATCGAAAAACCCCATTTCAAAAAATAACATTGTATTTCTTCTCAACGAATCAACAGTTTAAATTAAATTTCACTAACATTGTTTTCTAGCAGAAAAGCCGTTTGCACCATACAGTTCCGGCTACTTTTATAGTCTTTTTGAAACATATCACGTTTTTGGAAATCGTTGGTGATTGTCATTCAGCGCGTCCATAAACATGATTTACGTCAAATTCAACAACCTTCATTTGATCAGTTCTTCACGTAATGTATTTTTATTTGATCGAATAGTGTGTCAGATTAAGCATGTAGTATCATAAAATCTCAATTTACATTCAATGGCGTTTGCATATATTCGAAAAGTCGAATTTACAAATGTTAGTGTTTGTCGCAGAATGAATATGAAAAGCACATATAAAAACTGAATAATGTTATAAAAGAATAAATCGAAAAACCCCATTTCAAAAAATAACATTGTATTTCTTCGCAGCGAATCAACAGTTTAAATTAAATTACACTAATATTGTTTTCTAACAGAAAAGCCGTTTGCAGCATATAGTATTTATCGTTACGGCTTCTTTTATGGTCTTTTGAAACATATCACGTTTTCGGAAATCGTTGGTGATTGTCATTCAGCGCGCCTATAAACATGATTTACGTCATATTCAACAACCTACATTTGATCAGTTCTTCACTTAATGTATTATTAATTGAGAAATGTAAATTTCAGATTATCGAATAGTGCATGTCAGATTAAGCATGTAGTATCATAAAATCTCAATTTACATTCAATGGCGTTTGCATATATTCGAAAAGTCGAATTTACAAATGTTAGTGTTTGTCGCAGAATGAATATGAAAAGCACATATAAAAACTGAATAAAGTTATAAAAGAATAAATCGAAAAACCCCATTTCAAAAAATAACATTGTATTTCTTCGCAGCGAATCAACAGTTTAAATTAAATTACACTAATATTGTTTTCTAACAGAAAAGCCGTTTGCAGCATATAGTATTTATCGTTACGGCTACTTTTATAGTCTTTTTGAAACATATCACGTTTTTGGAAATCGTTGGTGATTGTCATTCAGCGCGTCCATAAACATGATTTACGTCAAATTCAACAACCTTCATTTGATCAGTTCTTCACGTAATGTATTTTTATTTGAGAAATGTGAATTGTGTTTGCATATATTCGAAAAGTCGAATTTACAAATGTTAGTATTTGTCGCAGAATGAACATGAAAAGCACATATAAAAACTGAATAAAGTTATAAAAGAATAAATCGAAAAACCCCATTTCAAAAAATAACATTGTATTTCTTCGCAGCGAATCAACAGTTTAAATTAAATTACACTAAATTGTGTTCTAACAGAAAAGCCGTTTCCAGCATACAGTTCCGGCTACTTTTATAGTCTTTTTGAAACATATCACGTTTTTGGAAATCGTTGGTGATTGTCATTGAGCGCGCCTATAAACATAATTTACGTCAAATGCAACAACCTTCATTTGATCAGTTCTTTACTTAATGTATTATTAATTGAGATATAAAAAATTCGGTTTATCGAATAGTGCATGTCAGATTAAGCATGTAGTATCATAAAATCTCAATTTACATTCAATGGCGTTTGCGTATATTCGAAAAGTCAAATTTTCAAATGTTAGCATTTGTCGCAGAATGAATATGAAAAGCACATATAAAAACTGAATAAAGTTATAAAAGAATAAATCGAAAAACCCCATTTCAAAAAATAACATTGTATTTCTTCGCAACGAATCAACAGTTTAAATTAAATTTCACTAATATTGTTTTCTAGCAGAAAAGCCGTTTGCACCATACAGTTCCGGCTACTTTTATAGTCTTTTTGAAACATATCACGTTTTTGGAAATCGTTGGTGATTGTCATTCAGCGCGTCCATAAACATGATTTACGTCAAATTCAACAACCTTCATTTGATCAGTTCTTTACTTAATGTATTATTAATTGAGAAATGTAAATTTCAGATTATCGAATAGTGCATGTCAGATTAAGCATGTAGTATCATAAAATCTCAATTTACATTCAATGGCGTTTGCATATATTCGAAAAGTCGAATTTACAAATGTTAGTGTTTGTCGCAGAATGAATATGAAAAGCACATATAAAAACTGAATAAAGTTATAAAAGAATAAATCGAAAAACCCCATTTCAAAAAATAACATTGTATTTCTTCGCAGCGAATCAACAGTTTAAATTAAATTACACTAATATTGTTTTCTAGCAGAAAAGCCGTTTGCAGCATATAGTATTTATCGTTACGGCTACTTTTATAGTCTTTTTGAAACATATCACGTTTTTGGAAATCGTTGGTGATTGTCATTCAGCGCGTCCATAAACATGATTTACGTCAAATTCAACAACCTTGATTTGATCAGTTCTTTACTTAATGTATTTTTAATTGAGACATGTAAATTTCAGATTATCGAATAGTGCATGTCAGATTAAGCATGTAGTATCATAAAATCTCAATTTACATTCAATGGCGTTTGCATATATTCGAAAAGTCGAATTTACAAATGTTAGTGTTTGTCGCAGAATGAATATGAAAAGCACATATAAAAACTGAATAAAGTTATAAAAGAATAAATCGAAAAACCCCATTTCAAAAAATAACATTGTATTTCTTCGCAACGAATCAACAGTTTAAATTAAATTTCACTAACATTGTTTTCTAGCAGAAAAGCCGTTTGCACCATACAGTTCCGGCTACTTTTATAGTCTTTTTGAAACATATCACGTTTTTGATAATCGTTGGTGTTTGTCATTCAGCGCGTCCATAAACATGATTTACTTCAAATTCAACAACCTTCATTTCATCAGTTCTTCACGTAATGTATTTTTAATTGAGAAATGTGAATTGTGTTTGCATATATTCGAAAAGCCAAATTTACAAATGTTAGTGTTTGTCGCAGAATGAATATGAAAAGCACATATAAAAACTGAATAAAGATATAAAAGAATAAATCGAAAAACCCCATTTCAAAAAATAACATTGTATTTCTTCGCAGCGAACCAACAGTTTAAATTAAATTTCTCTAACATTGTTTTCTAGCAGAAAAGCCGAGCAGTTCCGGCTACTTTTATGGTCTTTTTGAAACATATCACGTTTTCGGAAAACGTTGGTGATTGTCATTCAGCGCGTCTATAAACATGATTTACGTCAAATTCAACAACCTTGATTTGATCAGTTCTTTACTTAATGTATTATTAATTGAGAAATGTAAATTTCAGATTATCGAATAGTGCATGTCAGATTAAGCATGTAGTATCATAAAATCTCAATTTACATTCAATGGCGTTTGCATATATTCGAAAAGTCGAATTTACAAATGTTAGTGTTTGTCGCAGAATGAATATGAAAAGCACATATAAAAACTGAATAAAGTTATAAAAGAATAAATCGAAAAACCCCATTTCAAAAAATAACATTGTATTTCTTCGCAACGAATCAACAGTTTAAATTAAATTTCACTAACATTGTTTTCTAGCAGAAAAGCCGTTTGCAGCATATAGTATTTATCGTTACGGCTACTTTTATAGTCTTTTTGAAACATATCACGTTTTTGGAAATCGTTGGTGATTGTCATTCAGCGCGTCCATAAACATGATTTACGTCAAATTCAACAACCTTGATTTGATCAGTTCTTTACTTAATGTATTATTAATTGAGAAATGTAAATTTCAGATTATCGAATAGTGCATGTCAGATTAAGCATGTAGTATCATAAAATCTCAATTTACATTCAATGGCGTTTGCATATATTCGAAAAGTCGAATTTACAAATGTTAGTGTTTGTCGCAGAATGAATATGAAAAGCACATATAAAAACTGAATAAAGTTATAAAAGAATAAATCGAAAAACCCCATTTCAAAAAATAACATTGTATTTCTTCGCAGCGAATCAACAGTTTAAATTAAATTACACTAATATTGTTTTCTAACAGAAAAGCCGTTTGCAGCATATAGTATTTATCGTTACGGCTACTTTTATGGTCTTTTTGAAACATATCACGTTTTCGGAAATCGTTGGTGATTGTCATTCAGCGCGTCTATAAACATGATTTACGTCAAATTCAACAACCTGCATTTGATCAGTTCTTCACTTAATGTATTATTAATTGAGAAATGTAAATTTCAGATTATCGAATAGTGCATGTCAGATTAAGCATGTAGTATCATAAAATCTCAATTTACATTCAATGGCGTTTGCATATATTCGAAAAGTCAAATTTTCAAATGTTAGTGTTTGTCGCAGAATGAATATGAAAAGCACATATAAAAACTGAATAAAGTTATAAAAGAATAAATCGAAAAACCCCATTTCAAAAAATAACATTGTATTTCTTCGCAACGAATCAACAGTTTAAATTAAATTTCACTAACATTGTTTTCTAGCAGAAAAGCCGTTTGCACCATACAGTTCCGGCTACTTTTATAGTCTTTTTGAAACATATCACGTTTTTGGAAATCGTTGGTGATTGTCATTCAGCGCGTCCATAAACATGATTTACGTCAAATTCAACAACCTTCATTTCATCAGTTCTTCACGTAATGTATTTTTAATTGAAAAATGTGAATTGTGTTTGCATATATTCTAAAAGTCGAATTTACAAATGTTAGTGTTTGTCGCAGAATGAATATGAAAAGGACATATAAAAACTGAATAAAGTTATAAAAGAATAAATCGTAAAACCCCATTTCAAAAAATAACATTGTATTTCATTCGCAGCAAATCAACAGTTTACATTAAATTACACTAACATTGTTTTCTAGCAGAAAAGCCGTTTGCACAATACAGTTCCGGCTACTTTTATAGTCTTTTTAAAACATATCACTTTTTCGGAAATCGTTGGTGATTCTCATTCAGCGCGTCTATAAACATGATTTACTTCAAATTCAACAACCTTCATTTCATCAGTTCATCACGTAATGTATTTTTAATTGAGAAATGTGAATTGTCTTTGCATATATTCGAAAAGTCGAATTTACAAATGTTAGTGTTTGTCGCAGAATGAATATGAAAAGCACATATAAAAACTGAATAAAGTTATAAAAGAATAAATCGAAAAACCCCATTTCAAAAAATAACATTGTATTTCTTCGCAGCGAATCAACAGTTTAAATTAAATTACACTAATATTGTTTTCTAGCAGAAAAGCCGTTTGCAGCATATAGTATTTATCGTTACGGCTACTTTTATAGTCTTTTTGAAACATATCACGTTTTCGGAAATCGTTGGTGATTGTCATTCAGCGCGTCCATAAACATGATTTACGTCAAATTCAACAACCTTGATTTGATCAGTTCTTTACTTAATGTATTATTAATTGAGAAATGTAAATTTCAGATTATCGAATAGTGCATGTCAGATTAAGCATGTAGTATCATAAAATCTCAATTTACATTCAATGGCGTTTGCATATATTCGAAAAGTCGAATTTACAAATGTTAGTGTTTGTCGCAGAATGAATATGAAAAGCACATATAAAAACTGAATAAAGTTATAAAAGAATAAATCGAAAAACCCCATTTCAAAAAATAACATTGTATTTCTTCGCAACGAATCAACAGTTTAAATTAAATTTCACTAACATTGTTTTCTAGCAGAAAAGCCGTTTGCACCATACAGTTCCGGCTACTTTTATAGTCTTTTTGAAACATATCACGTTTTCGGAAATCGTTGTTGATTGTCATTCAGCGCGTCCATAAACATGATTTACGTCAAATTCAACAACCTTCATTTGATCAGTTCTTCACGTAATGTATTTTTAATTGAGAAATGTAAATTTCAGATTATCGAATAGTGCATGTCAGATTAAGCATGTAGTATCATAAAATCTCAATTTACATTCAATGGCGTTTGCATATATTCGAAAAGTCGAATTTACAAATGTTAGTGTTTGTCGCAGAATGAATATGAAAAGCACATATAAAAACTGAATAAAGTTATAAAATAATAAATCGAAAAACCCCATTTCAAAAAATAACATTGTATTTCTTCGCAGCGAATCAACAGTTTAAATTAAATTTCACTAACATTGTTTTCTAGCAGAAAAGCCGTTTGCACCATACAGTTCCGGCTACTTTTATGGTCTTTTTGAAACATATCACGTTTTCGGAAATCGTTGGTGATTGTCATTCAGCGCGTCTATAAACATGATTTACGTCAAATTCAACAACCTACATTTGATCAGTTCTTTACTTAATGTATTATTAATTGAGAAATGTAAATTTCAGATTATCGAATAGTGCATGTCAGATTAAGCATGTAGTATCATAAAATCTCAATTTACATTCAATGGCGTTTGCATATATTCGAAAAGTCGAATTTACAAATGTTAGTGTTTGTCGCAGAATGAATATGAAAAGCACATATAAAAACTGAATAATGTTATAAAAGAATAAATCGAAAAACCCCATTTCAAAAAATAACATTGTATTTCTTCGCAACGAATCAACAGTTTAAATTAAATTTCACTAACATTGTTTTCTAGCAGAAAAGCCGTTTGCACCATATAGTATTTATCGTTACGGCTACTTTTATAGTCTTTTTGAAACATATCACGTTTTTGGAAATCGTTGGTGATTGTCATTCAGCGCGTCCATAAACATGATTTACGTCAAATTCAACAACCTTGATTTGATCAGTTCTTTACTTAATGTATTATTAATTGAGAAATGTAAATTTCAGATTATCGAATAGTGCATGTCAGATTAAGCATGTAGTATCATAAAATCTCAATTTACATTCAATGGCGTTTGCATATATTCGAAAAGTCGAATTTACAAATGTTAGTGTTTGTCGCAGAATGAATATGAAAAGCACATATAAAAACTGAATAAAGTTATAAAAGAATAAATCGAAAAACCCCATTTCAAAAAATAACATTGTATTTCTTCGCAGCGAATCAACAGTTTAAATTAAATTACACTAATATTGTTTTCTAACAGAAAAGCCGTTTGCAGCATATAGTATTTATCGTTACGGCTACTTTTATGGTCTTTTTGAAACATATCACGTTTTCGGAAATCGTTGGTGATTGTCATTCAGCGCGTCTATAAACATGATTTACGTCAAATTCAACAACCTGCATTTGATCAGTTCTTCACTTAATGTATTTTTAATTCAGACATGTAAATTTCAGATTATCGAATAGTGCATGTCAGATTAAGCATGTAGTATCATAAAATCTCAATTTACATTCAATGGCGTTTGCGTATATAAGAAAAGTCAAATATAAAAATGTTGGCATTTGTCGCAGAATGAATACGAAAAGCACATATAAAAACTGAATAAAGTTATAAAAGAATAAATCGAAAAACCCCATTTCAAAAAATAACATTGTATTTCTTCTCAACGAATCAACAGTTTAAATTAAATTTCACTAACATTTTTTTCTAGCAGAAAAGCCGTTTGCACCATACAGTTCCGGCTACTTTTATAGTCTTTTTGAAACATATCACGTTTTTGAAAATCGTTGGTGATTGTCATTCAGCGCGTCCATAAACATGATTTACTTCAAATTCAACAACCTTCATTTCATCAGTTCTTCACGTAATGTATTTTTAATTGAGAAATGTGAATTGTGTTTGCATATATTCGAAAAGTCGAATTTACAAATGTTAGTGTTTGTCGCAGAATGAATATGAAAAGCACATATAAAAACTGAATAAAGTTATAAAAGAATAAATCGAAAAACCCCAGTTCAAAAAATAACATTGTATTTCATCGCAGCGAATCAACAGTTTACATTAAATTACACTAACATTGTTTTCTAGCAGAAAAGCCGTTTGCACAATACAGTTCCGGCTACTTTTATAGTCTTTTTGAAACATTTCAGGTTTTCGGAAATCGTTGGTGATTGTCATTCAGCGCGTCTATAAACATGATTTACGTCAAATTCAACAACCTTCATTTCATCAATTCTTCACGTAATGTATTTTTAATTGAGAAATGTGAATTGTGTTTGCATATATTCGAAAAGTCGAATTTACAAATGTTAGTGTTTGTCGCAGAATGAATATGAAAAGCACATATAAAAACTGAATAAAGTTATAAAAGAATAAATCGAAAAACCCCATTTCAAAAAATAACATTGTATTTCTTCGCAGCGAATCAACAGTTTAAATTAAATTACACTAATATTGTTTTCTAGCAGAAAAGCCGTTTGCAGCATATAGTATTTATCGTTACGTCTACTTTTATGGTCTTTTTGAAACATATCACGTTTTCGGAAATCGTTGGTGATTGTCATTCAGCGCGTCTATAAACATGATTTACGTCAAATTCAACAACCTTGATTTGATCAGTTCTTTACTTAATGTATTATTAATTGAGAAATGTAAATTTCAGATTATCGAATAGTGCATGTCAGATTAAGCATGTAGTATCATAAAATCTCAATTTACATTCAATGGCGTTTGCATATATTCGAAAAGTCGAATTTACAAATGTTAGTGTTTGTCGCAGAATGAATATGAAAAGCACATATAAAAACTGAATAAAGTTATAAAAGAATAAATCGAAAAACCCCATTTCAAAAAATAACATTGTATTTCTTCGCAACGAATCAACAGTTTAAATTAAATTTCACTAACATTGTTTTCTAGCAGAAAAGCCGTTTGCACCATACAGTTCCGGCTACTTTTATAGTCTTTTTGAAACATATCATGTTTTTGATAATCGTTGGTGATTGTCATTCAGCGCGTCCATAAACATGATCTACTTCAAATTCAACAACCTTCATTTCATCAGTTCTTCACGTAATGTATTTTTAATTGAGAAATGTGAATTGTGTTTGCATATATTCGAAAAGTCGAATTTACAAATGTTAGTGTTTGTCGCAGAATGAATATGAAAAGCACATATAAAAACTGAATAAAGATATAAAAGAATAAATCGAAAAACCCCATTTCAAAAAATAACATTGTCTTTCTTGACTGCGAATCAACAGTTTAAATTAAATTTCACTAACATTGTTTTCTAGCAGAAAAGCCGATTGCACCATGCAGTTCCGGCTACTTTTATGGTCTTTTTGAAACATATCACGTTTTCGGAAATCGTTGGTGATTGTCATTCAGCGCGTCTATAAACATGATTTACGTCAAATTCAACAACCTACATTTGATCAGTTCTTTACTTAATGTATTATTAATTGAGAAATGTAAATTTCAGATTATCGAATAGTGCATGTCAGATTAAGCATGTAGTATCATAAAATCTCAATTTACATTCAATGGCGTTTGCATATATTCGAAAAGTCGAATTTACAAATGTTAGTGTTTGTCGCAGAATGAATATGAAAAGCACATATAAAAACTGAATAAAGTTATAAAAGAATAAATCGAAAAACCCCATTTCAAAAAATAACATTGTATTTCTTCGCAACGAATCAACAGTTTAAATTAAATTTCACTAACATTGTTTTCTAGCAGAAAAGCCGTTTGCAGCATATAGTATTTATCGTTACGGCTACTTTTATAGTCTTTTTGAAACATATCACGTTTTTGGAAATCGTTGGTGATTGTCATTCAGCGCGTCCATAAACATGATTTACGTCAAATTCAACAACCTTGATTTGATCAGTTCTTTACTTAATGTATTATTAATTGAGAAATGTAAATTTCAGATTATCGAATAGTGCATGTCAGATTAAGCATGTAGTATCATAAAATCTCAATTTACATTCAATGGCGTTTGCATATATTCGAAAAGTCGAATTTACAAATGTTAGTGTTTGTCGCAGAATGAATATGAAAAGCACATATAAAAACTGAATAAAGTTATAAAAGAATAAATCGAAAAACCCCATTTCAAAAAATAACATTGTATTTCTTCGCAGCGAATCAACAGTTTAAATTAAATTACACTAATATTGTTTTCTAACAGAAAAGCCGTTTGCAGCATATAGTATTTATCGTTACGGCTACTTTTATGGTCTTTTTGAAACATATCACGTTTTCGGAAATCGTTGGTGACTGTCATTCAGCGCGTCTATAAACATGATTTACGTCAAATTCAACAACCTTCATTTCATCAGTTCTTCACGTAATGTATTTTTAATTGAGAAATGTGAATTGTGTTTGCATATATTCGAAAAGTCGAATTTACAAATGTTAGTGTTTGTCGCAGAATGAATATGAAAAGCACATATAAAAACTGAATAAAGTTATAAAAGAATAAATCGAAAAACCCCATTTCAAAAAATAACATCGTCTTACTTCGCAGCGAATCAACAGTTTAAATTAAATTACACTAATATTGTTTTCTTGCAGAAAAGCCGTTTGCACCATATAGTATTTATTGTTCCGGCTACTTTTATAGTCTTTTTGAAACATATCACGTTTTCGGAAATCGTTGGTGATTGTCATTCAGCGCGTCTATAAACATGATTTACGTCAAATTCAACAACCTACATTTGATCAGTTCTTTACTTAATGTATTATTAATTGAGAAATGTAAATTTCAGATTATCGAATAGTGCATGTCAGATTAAGCATGTAGTATCATAAAATCTCAATTTACATTCAATGGCGTTTGCATATATTCGAAAAGTCGAATTTACAAATGTTAGTGTTTGTCGCAGAATGAATATGAAAAGCACATATAAAAACTGAATAATGTTATAAAAGAATAAATCGAAAAACCCCATTTCAAAAAATAACATTGTATTTCTTCGCAGCGAATCAACAGTTTAAATTAAATTACACTAATATTGTTTTCTAACAGAAAAGCCGTTTGCAGCATATAGTATTTATCGTTACGGCTACTTTTATGGTCTTTTTGAAACATATCACGTTTTCGGAAATCGTTGGTGATTGTCATTCAGCGCGTCTATAAACATGATTTACGTCAAATTCAACAACCTGCATTTGATCAGTTCTTCACTTAATGTATTATTAATTGAGATATAAAAAATTCGGTTTATCGAATAGTGTATGTCAGAATAAGTATGTAGTAAATTAAAATCTCAATTTACATTCAATGGTGTTTGCGTATATTAGAAAAGTCAAATTTAAAAAAGTTAGCATTTGTCGCAGAATGAATACGAAAAGCACATATAAAAACTGAATAAAGTTATAAAGGAATAAATCGAAAAATCCCATTTCAAAAAATAACATTGTATTTCTTCTCAACGAATCAACAGTTTAAATTAAATTTCACTAACATTTTTTTCTAGCAGAAAAGCCGTTTGCACCATACAGTTCCGGCTACTTTTATAGTCTTTTTGAAACATATCACGTTTTTGATAATCGTTGGTGATTGTCATTCAGTGCGTCCATAAACATGATTTACTTCAAATTCAACAACCTTCATTTCATCAGTTCTTCACTTAACGTAATATTAATTGAGAAATGTGAATTGTGTTTGCATATATTCGAAAAGTCGAATTTACAAATGTTAGTGTTTGTCGCAGAATGAATATGAAAAGCACATATAAAAACTGAATAATGTTATAAAAGAATAAATCGAAAAACCCCATTTCAAAAAATAACATTGTATTTCTTCGCAGCGAATCAACAGTTTAAATTAAATTACACTAACATTGTTTTCTAGCAGAAAAGCCGTTTGCACAATATAGTATTTATCAGTTCCGGCTACTTTTATAGTCTTTTTGAAACATATCACGTTTTCGGAAATCGTTGGTGATTGTCATTCAGCGCGTCTATAAACATGATTTACGTCAAATTCAACAACCTGCATTTGATCAGTTCTTCACTTAATGTATTATTAATTGAGAAATGTAAATTTCAGATTATCGAATAGTGCATGTCAGATTAAGCATGTAGTATCATAAAATCTCAATTTACATTCAATGGCGTTTGCGTATATTAGAAAAGTCAAATTTAAAAATGTTAGCATTTGTCGCAGAATGAATACGAAAAGCACATATAAAAACTGAATAAAGTTATAAAAGAATAAATCGAAAAACCCCATTTCAAAAAATAACATTGTATTTCTTCGCAGCGAATCAACAGTTTACATTAAATTACACTAACATTGTTTTCTAGCAGAAAAGCCGTTTGCACTATACAGTTCCGGCTACTTTTATAGTCTTTTTGAAACATATCACGTTTTTGAAAATCGTTGGTGATTGTCATTCAGCGCGTCCATAAACATGATTTACTTCAAATTCAACAACCTTCATTTTATCAGTTCTTCACGTAATGTATTTTTAATTGAGAAATGTGAATTGTGTTTGCATATATTCGAAAAGTCGAATTTACAAATGTTAGTGTTTGTCGCAGAATGAATATGAAAAGCACATATAAATACTGAATAAAGTTATAAAAGAATAAATCGAAAAACCCCATTTCAAAAAATAACATTGCATTTCTTCGCAGCGAATCAACAGTTTAAATTAAATTTCTCTAACATTGTTTTCTAGCAGAAAAGCCGAGCAGTTCCGGCTACTTTTATAGTCTTTTTGAAACATATCACGTTTTCGGAAATCGTTGGTGATTGTCATTCAGCGCGACTATAAACATGATTTACGTCAAATTCAACAACCTACATTTGATCAGTTCTTTACTTAATGTATTATTAATTGAGAAATGTAAATTTCAGATTATCGAATAGTGCATGTCAGATTAAGCATGTAGTATCATAAAATCTCAATTTACATTCAATAGCGTTTGCATATATTCGAAAAGTCGAATTTACAAATGTTAGTGTTTGTCGCAGAATGAATATGAAAAGCACATATAAAAACTGAATAATGTTATAAAAGAATAAATCGAAAAACCCCATTTCAAAAAATAACATTGTATTACTTCGCAGCGAAACAACAATTTAAATTAAATTACACTAACATTGTTTTCTAGCAGAAAAGCCGTTTGCAGCATATAGTATTTATCGTTACGGCTACTTTTATGGTCTTTTTGAAACATATCACGTTTTTGGAAATCGTTGGTGATTGTCATTCAGCGCGTCTATAAACATGATTTACGTCAAATTCAACAACCTACATTTGATCAGTTCTTTACTTAATGTATTATTAATTGAGAAATGTAAATTTCAGATTATCGAATAGTGCATGTCAGATTAAGCATGTAGTATCATAAAATCTCAATTTACATTCAATGGCGTTTGCATATATTCGAAAAGTCGAATTTACAAATGTTAGTGTTTGTCGCAGAATGAATATGAAAAGCACATATAAAAACTGAATAAAGTTATAAAAGAATAAATCGAAAAACCCCATTTCAAAAAATAACATTGTATTTCTTCGCAGCGAATCAACAGTTTAAATTAAATTACACTAATATTGTTTTCTAACAGAAAAGCCGTTTGCAGCATATAGTATTTATCGTTACGGCTACTTTTATGGTCTTTTTGAAACATATCACGTTTTCGGAAATCGTTGGTGATTGTCATTCAGCGCGTCTATAAACATGATTTACGTCAAATTCAACAACCTGCATTTGATCAGTTCTTCACTTAATGTATTATTAATTGAGATATAAAAAATTCGGTTTATCGAATAGTGTATGTCAGATTAAGCATGTAGTATCATAAAATCTCAATTTACATTCAATGGCGTTTGCGTATATTAGAAAAGTCAAATTTAAAAATGTTAGCATTTGTCGCAGAATGAATATGAAAAGCACATATAAAAACTGAATAAAGTTATAAAAGAATAAATCGAAAAACCCCATTTCAAAAAATAACATTGTATTTCTTCTCAACGAATCAACAGTTTAAATTAAATTTCACTAACATTTTTTTCTAGCAGAAAAGCCGTTTGCACCATACAGTTCCGGCTACTTTTATAGTCTTTTTGAAACATATCACGTTTTTGAAAATCGTTGGTGATTGTCATTCAGCGCGTCCATAAACATGATTTACTTCAAATTCAACAACCTTCATTTCATCAGTTCTTCACGTAATGTATTTTTAATTGAGAAATGTGAATTGTGTTTGCATATATTCGAAAAGTCGAATTTACAAATGTTAGTGTTTGTCGCAGAATGAATATGAAAAGCACATATAAAAACTGAATAAAGTTATAAAAGAATAAATCGAAAAACCCCATTTCAAAAAATAACATTGTATTTCTTCGCAGCGAATCAACAGTTTAAATTAAATTTCACTAACATTGTTTTCTAGCAGAAAAGCCGTTTGCAGCATATAGTATTTATCGTTACGGCTACTTTTATGGTCTTTTTGAAACATATCACGTTTTCGGAAATCGTTGGTGATTGTCATTCAGCGCGTCTATAAACATGATTTACGTCATATTCAACAACCTACATTTGATCAGTTCTTCACTTAATGTATTATTAATTGAGAAATGTAAATTTCAGATTATCGAATAGTGCATGTCAGATTAAGCATGTAGTATCATAAAATCTCAATTTACATTCAATGGCGTTTGCATATATTCGAAAAGTCGAATTTACAAATGTTAGTGTTTGTCGCAGAATGAATATGAAAAGCACATATAAAAACTGAATAATGTTATAAAAGAATAAATCGAAAAACCCCATTTCAAAAAATAACATTGTATTTCTTCGCAGCGAATCAGCAGTTTAAATTAAATTTCACTAACATTGTTTTCTAGCAGAAAAGCAGTTTGCACCATATAGTATTTATCGTTACGGCTACTTTTATAGTCTTTTTGAAACATATCACGTTTTCGGAAATCGTTGGTGATTGTCATTCAGCGCGTCCATAAACATGATTTACGTCAAATTCAACAACCTACATTTGATCAGTTCTTCACTTAATGTATTATTAATTGAGAAATGTAAATTTCAGATTATCGAATAGTGCATGTCAGATTAAGCATGTAGTATCATAAAATCTCAATTTACATTCAATGGCGTTTGCATATATTCGAAAAGTCGAATTTACAAATGTTAGTGTTTGTCGCAGAATGAATATGAAAAGCACATATAAAAACTGAATAATGTTATAAAAGAATAAATCGAAAAACCCCATTTCAAAAAATAACATTGTATTACTTCGCAGCGAAACAACAATTTAAATTAAATTACACTAACATTGTTTTCTAGCAGAAAAGCCGTTTGCAGCATATAGTATTTATCGTTACGGCTACTTTTATAGTCTTTTTGAAACATATCACGTTTTTGGAAATCGTTGGTGATTGTCATTCAGCGCGTCTATAAACATGATTTACGTCAAATTCAACAACCTTGATTTGATCAGTTCTTTACTTAATGTATTATTAATTGAGAAATGTAAATTTCAGATTATCGAATAGTGCATGTCAGATTAAGCATGTAGTATCATAAAATCTCAATTTACATTCAATGGCGTTTGCATATATTCGAAAAGTCGAATTTACAAATGTTAGTGTTTGTCGCAGAATGAATATGAAAAGCACATATAAAAACTGAATAAAGTTATAAAAGAATAAATCGAAAAACCCCATTTCAAAAAATAACATTGTATTTCTTCGCAGCGAATCAACAGTTTAAATTAAATTACACTAATATTGTTTTCTAACAGAAAAGCCGTTTGCAGCATATAGTATTTATCGTTACGGCTACTTTTATGGTCTTTTTGAAACATATCACGTTTTCGGAAATCGTTGGTGATTGTCATTCAGCGCGTCTATAAACATGATTTACGTCAAATTCAACAACCTACATTTGATCAGTTCTTCACTTAATGTATTATTAATTGAGAAATGTAAATTTCAGATTATCGAATAGTGCATGTCAGATTAAGTATGTAGTAAAATAAAATCTCAATTTACATTCAATGGCGTTTGCATAGATTCGAAAAGTCAAATTGAAAAATGTTAGCATTTGTCGCAGAATGAATATGAAAAGCACATATAAAAACTGAGTAAAGTTATAAAAGAATAAATCGAAAAACCCCATTTTAAAAAATAATATTGTATTTCTTCTCAACGAATCAACAGTTTAAATTAAATTTCACTCACATACAGTTCCGTCTAGTTTTATAGTCTTTTTGAAACATATCACGTTTTTGAAAATCGTTGGTGTCTGTCATTCAGCGCGTCTATAAACATGATTTACTTCAAATTTAACAACCTTCATTTCATCAGTTCTTCACGTAATGTATTTTTAATTGAGAAATGTGAATTGTGTTTGCATATATTCTAAAAGACGAATTTACAAATGTTAGTGTTTGTCGCAGAATGAATATGAAAGCACATATAAAAACTGAATAAATTTATAAAAGAATAAATCGAAAACAACTATTTCAAAAAATAACATTGTATTTCTTCGCAGCTAAGCAACAGTTTAAATTCAATTTCACTAACATTGTTTTCTAACAGAAAAGCCGTTTGCAGCATATAGTATTTATCGTTACGGCTTCTTTTATGGTCTTTTGAAACATATCACGTTTTCGGAAATCGTTGGTGATTGTCATTCAGCGCGCCTATAAACATGATTTACGTCATATTCAACAACCTACATTTGATCAGTTCTTCACTTAATGTATTATTAATTGAGAAATGTAAATTTCAGATTATCGAATAGTGCATGTCAGATTAAGCATGTAGTATCATAAAATCTCAATTTACATTCAATGTCGTTTGCATATATTCGAAAAGTCGAATTTACAAATGTTAGTGTTTGTCGCAGAATGAATATGAAAAGCAAATATAAAAACTGAATAAAGTTATAAAAGAATAAATCGAAAAACCCCATTTCAAAAAATAACATTGTATTACTTCGCAGCGAAACAACAATTTAAATTAAATTACACTAACATTGTTTTCTAGCAGAAAAGCCGTTTGCAGCATATAGTATTTATCGTTACGGCTACTTTTATGGTCTTTTTGAAACATATCACGTTTTTGGAAATCGTTGGTGATTGTCATTGAGCGCGCCTATAAACATAATTTACGTCAAATTCAACAACCTTCATTGGATCAGTTCTTTACTTAATGTATTATTAATTGAGAAATGTAAATTTCAGATCATCGAATAGTGCATGTCAGATTAAGCATGTAGTATCATAAAATCTCAATTTACATTCAATGGCGTTTGCATATATTCGAAAAGTCGAATTTACAAATGTTAGTGTTTGTCGCAGAATGAATATGAAAAGCACATATAAAAACTGAATAAAGTTATAAAAGAATAAATCGAAAAACCCCATTTCAAAAAATAACATTGTATTTCTTCGCAACGAATCAACAGTTTAAATTAAATTTCACTAACATTGTTTTCTAGCAGAAAAGCAGTTTGCACCATATAGTATTTATCGTTACGGCTACTTTTATAGTCTTTTTGAAACATTTCACGTTTTCGGAAATCGTTGGTGACTGTCATTCAGCGCGTCCATAAACATGATTTACGTCAAATTCAACAACCTTGATTTGATCAGTTCTTTACTTAATGTATTATTAATTGAGAAATGTAAATTTCAGATTATCGAATAGTGCATGTCAGATTAAGCATGTAGTATCATAAAATCTCAATTTACATTCAATGGCGTTTGCATATATTCGAAAAGTCGAATTTACAAATGTTAGTGTTTGTCGCAGAATGAATATGAAAAGCACATATAAAAACTGAATAATGTTATAAAAGAATAAATCGAAAAACCCCATTTCAAAAAATAACAGTGTATTTCTTCGCAGCGAATCAACAGTTTAAATTAAATTTCACTAACATTGTTTTCTAGCAGAAAAGCCGTTTGCACCATACAGTTCCGGCTACTTTTATAGTCTTTTTGAAACATATCACGTTTGTGGAAATCGTTGTTGTTTGTCATTCAGCGCGTCCATAAACATGATTTACTTCAAATTCAACAACCTTCATTTCATCAGTTCTTCACGTAATGTATTTTTAATTGAGAAATGTGAATTGTGTTTGCATATATTCGAAAAGTCGAATTTACAAATGTTAGTGTTTGTCGCAGAATGAATATGAAAAGCACATATAAAAATAGAATAATGTTATAAAAGAATAAATCGAAAAACCCCATTTCAAAAAATAACATTGTATTTCTTCGCAACGAATCAACAGTTTAAATTAAATTTCACTAACATTGTGCCTTTTGCACCATACAGTTCCGGCTCCTTTTATAGTTTTTTTTGAAACATATCACGTTTTTGGAAATCGTTGGTGATTGTCATTCAGCGCGTCCATAAACATGATTTACGTCAAATTCAACAACCTTGATTTGATCAGTTCTATACTTAATGTATTATTAATTGAGAAATGTAAATTTCAGATTATCGAATAGTGCATGTCAGATTAAGCATGTAGTATCATAAAATCTCAATTTACATTCAATGGCGTTTGCATATATTCGAAAAGTCGAATTTACAAATGTTAGTGTTTGTCGCAGAATGAATATGAAAAGCACATATAAAAACTGAATAATGTTATAAAAGAATAAATCGAAAAACCCCATTTCAAAAAATAACATTGTATTTCTTCGCAGCGAATCAACAGTTTAAATTAAATTACACTAACATTGTTTTCTAGCAGAAAAGCCGTTTGCAGCATATAGTATTTATCGTTACGGCTACTTTTATGGTCTTTTTGAAACATATCACGTTTTTGGAAATCGTTGGTGATTGTCATTCAGCGCGCCTATAAACATGATTTACGTCAAATTCAACAACCTACATTTGATCAGTTCTTCACTTAATGTATTATTAATTGAGAAATGTAAATTTCAGATTATCGAATAGTGCATGTCAGATTAAGCATGTAGTATCATAAAATCTCAATTTACATTCAATGGCGTTTGCATATATTCGAAAAGTCGAATTTACAAATGTTAGTGTTTGTCGCAGAATGAATATGAAAAGCACATATAAAAACTGAATAATGTTATAAAAGAATAAATCGAAAAACCCCATTTAAAAAAATAACATTGTATTTCTTCGCAGCGAATCAACAGTTTAAATTAAATTTCACTAACATTGTTTTCTAGCAGAAAAGCCGTTTGCACCATATAGTATTTATCGTTACGGCTACTTTTATAGTCTTTTTGAAACATATCACGTTTTCGGAAATCGTTGGTGATTGTCATTCAGCGCGCCTATAAACATGATTTACGTCAAATTCAACAACCTACATTTGATCAGTTCTTCACTTAATGTATTATTAATTGAGAAATGTAAATTTCAGATTATCGAATAGTGCATGTCAGATTAAGCATGTAGTATCATAAAATCTCAATTTACATTCAATGGCGTTTGCATATATTCGAAAAGTCGAATTTACAAATGTTAGTGTTTGTCGCAGAATGAATATGAAAAGCACATATAAAAACTGAATAATGTTATAAAAGAATAAATCGAAAAACCCCATTTCAAAAAATAACATTGTATTTCTTCGCAGCGAAACAACAATTTAAATTCAATTACACTAACATTGTTTTCTAGCAGAAAAGCCGTTTGCAGCATATAGTATTTATCGTTACGGCTACTTTTATGGTCTTTTTGAAACATATCACGTTTTTGGAAATCGTTGGTGATTTTCATTCAGCGCGTCCATAAACATGATTTACGTCAAATTCAACAACCTACATTTGATCAGTTCTTTACTTAATGTATTATTAATTGAGAAATGTAAATTTCAGATTATCGAATAGTGCATGTCAGATTAAGCATGTAGTATCATAAAATCTCAATTTACATTCAATGGCGTTTGCATATATTCGAAAAGTCGAATTTACAAATGTTAGTGTTTGTCGCAGAATGAATATGAAAAGCACATATAAAAACTGAATAAAGTTATAAAAGAATAAATCGAAAAACCCCATTTCAAAAAATAACATTGTATTTCTTCGCAACGAATCAACAGTTTAAATTAAATTTCACTAACATTGTTTTCTAGCAGAAAAGCCGTTTGCACCATACAGTTCAGGCTACTTTTATAGTCTTTTTGAAACATATCACGTTTTTTGAAAATCGTTGGTGTTTGTCATTCAGCGCGTCCATAAACATGATTTACTTCAAATTCAGCAACCTTCATTTCATCAGTTCTTCACGTAATTAATTGAGAAATATTTTTAATTGAGAAATGTGAATTGTGTTTGCATATATTCGAAAAGCCAAATTTACAAATGTTAGTGTTTGTCGCAGAATGAATATGAAAAGCACATATAAAAACTGAATAAAGATATAAAAGAATAAATCGAAAAACCCCATTTCAAAAAATAACATTGTATTTCTTCGCAGCGAATCAACAGTTTAAATTAAATTTCTCTAACATTGTTTTCTAGCAGAAAAGCCGAGCAGTTCCGGCTACTTTTATAGTCTTTTTGAAACATATCACGTTTTCGGAAATCGTTGGTGATTGTCATTCAGCGCGCCTATAAACATGATTTACGTCATATTCAACAACCTACATTTGATCAGTTCTTCACTTAATGTATTATTATTTGAGACATGTAAATTTCAGATTATCGAATAGTGCATGTCAGATTAAGCATGTAGTATCATAAAATCTCAATTTACATTCAATGGCGTTTGCATATATTCGAAAAGTCGAATTTACAAATGTTAGTGTTTGTCGCAGAATGAATATGAAAAGCACATATAAAAACTGAATAAAGTTATAAAAGAATAAATCGAAAAACCCCATTTAAAAAAATAACATTGTATTTCTTCGCAACGAATCAACAGTTTAAATTAAATTTCACTAACATTGTTTTCTAACAGAAAAGCCGTTTGCAGCATATAGTATTTATCGTTACGGCTTCTTTTATGGTTTTTTGAAACATATCACGTTTTTATAAATCGTTGGTGATTGTCATTCAGCGCGTCTATAAACATGATTTACGTCAAATTCAACAACCTTGATTTGATCAGTTCTTTACTTAATGTATTATTAATTGAGAAATGTAAATTTCAGATTATCGAATAGTGCATGTCATATTAAGCATGTAGTATCATAAAATCTCAATTTACATTCAATGGCGTTTGCATATATTCGAAAAGTCGAATTTACAAATGTTAGTGTTTGTCGCAGAATGAATATGAAAAGCACATATAAAAACTGAATAATGTTATAAAAGAATAAATCGAAAAACCCCATTTCAAAAAATAACATTGTATTTCTTCGCAGCGAAACAACAATTTAAATTCAATTACACTAACATTGTTTTCTAGCAGAAAAGCCGTTTGCAGCATATAGTATTTATCGTTACGGCTACTTTTATGGTCTTTTTGAAACATATCACGTTTTTGGAAATCGTTGGTGATTGTCATTCAGCGCGTCTATAAACATGATTTACGTCAAATTCAACAACCTTCATTTGATCAGTTCTTTACTTAATGTATTATTAATTGAGAAATGTAAATTTCAGATCATCGAATAGTGCATGTCAGATTAAGCATGTAGTATCATAAAATCTCAATTTACATTCAATGTCGTTTGCATATATTCGAAAAGACGAATTTACAAATGTTACTGTTTGTCGCAGAATGAATATGAAAAGCAAATATAAAAACTGAATAAAGTTATAAAAGAATAAATCGAAAAACCCCATTTCAAAAAATAACATTGTATTACTTCGCAGCGAAACAACAATTTAAATTAAATTACACTAACATTGTTTTCTAGCAGAAAAGCCGTTTGCAGCATATAGTATTTATCGTTACGGCTACTTTTATGGTCTTTTTGAAACATATCACGTTTTTGGAAATCGTTGGTGATTGTCATTCAGCGCGTCTATAAACATGATTTACGTCAAATTCAACAACCTTCATTTCATCAGTTCTTTACTTAATGTATTATTAATTGAGAAATGTAAATTTCAGATTATCGAATAGTGCATGTCAGATTAAGCATGTAGTATCATAAAATCTCAATTTACATTCAATGGCGTTTGCATATATTCGAAAAGTCGAATTTACAAATGTTAGTGTTTGTCGCAGAATGAATATGAAAAGCACATATAAAAACTGAATAATGTTATAAAAGAATAAATCGAAAAACCCCATTTCAAAAAATAACATTGTATTTCTTCGCAACGAATCAACAGTTTAAATTAAATTTCACTAACATTGTTTTCTAGCAGAAAAGCAGTTTGCACCATATAGTATTTATCGTTACGGCTACTTTTATAGTCTTTTTGAAACATATCACGTTTTTGGAAATCGTTGGTGATTGTCATTCAGCGCGTCCATAAACATGATTTACGTCAAATTCAACAACCTTGATTTGATCAGTTCTTTACTTAATGTATTATTAATTGAGAAATGTAAATTTCAGATTATCGAATAGTGCATGTCAGATTAAGCATGTAGTATCATAAAATCTCAATTTACATTCAATGTCGTTTGCATATATTCGAAAAGTCGAATTTACAAATGTTAGTGTTTGTCGCAGAATGAATATGAAAAGCACATATAAAAACTGAATAATGTTATAAAAGAATAAATCGAAAAACCCCATTTCAAAAAATAACATTGTATTACTTCGCAGCGAAACAACAATTTAAATTAAATTACACTAACATTGTTTTCTAGCAGAAAAGCCGTTTGCAGCATATAGTATTTATCGTTACGGCTACTTTTATGGTCTTTTTGAAACATATCACGTTTTTGGAAATCGTTGGTGATTGTCATTGAGCGCGCCTATAAACATAATTTACGTCAAATTCAACAACCTTCATTGGATCAGTTCTTTACTTAATGTATTATTAATTGAGAAATGTAAATTTCAGATCATCGAATAGTGTATGTCAGATTAAGCATGTAGTATCATAAAATCTCAATTTACATTCAATGGCGTTTGCATATATTCGAAAAGACGAATTTACAAATGTTAGTGTTTGTCGCAGAATGAATATGAAAAGCACATATAAAAACTGAATAAAGTTATAAAAGAATAAATCGAAAAACCCCATTTCAAAAAATAACATTGTATTTCTTCGCAGCGAATCAACAGTTTAAATTAAATTACACTAACATTGTTTTCTAACAGAAAAGCCGTTTGCAGCATATAGTATTTATCGTTACGGCTTCTTTTATGGTCTTTTGAAACATATCACGTTTTCGGAAATCGTTGGTGATTGTCATTCAGCGCGCCTATAAACATGATTTACGTCAAATTCAACAACCTACATTTGATCAGTTCTTCACTTAATGTATTATTAATTGAGAAATGTAAATTTCAGATTATCGAATAGTGCATGTCAGATTAAGCATGTAGTATCATAAAATCTCAATTTACATTCAATGGCGTTTGCATATATTCGAAAAGTCGAATTTACAAATGTTAGTGTTTGTCGCAGAATGAATATGAAAAGCACATATAAAAACTGAATAATGTTATAAAAGAATAAATCGAAAAACCCCATTTCAAAAAATAACATTGTATTTCTTCGCAACGAATCAACAGTTTAAATTAAATTTCACTAACATTGTTTTCTAGCAGAAAAGCCGTTTGCACCATACAGTTCCGGCTACTTTTATAGTCTTTTTGAAACATATCACGTTTTCGGAAATCGTTGGTGATTGTCATTCAGCGCGCCTATAAACATGATTTACGTCATATTCAACAACCTACATTTGATCAGTTCTTTACTTAATGTCTTATTAATTGAGAAATGTAAATTTCAGATTATCGAATAGTGCATGTCAGATTAAGCATGTAGTATCATAAAATCTCAATTTACATTCAATGGCGTTTGCATATATTCGAAAAGTCGAATTTACAAATGTTAGTGTTTGTCGCAGAATGAATATGAAAAGCACATATAAAAACTGAATAAAGTTATAAAAGAATAAATCGAAAAACCCCATTTAAAAAAATAACATTGTATTTCTTCGCAGCGAATCAACAGTTTAAATTAAATTACACTAATATTGTTTTCTAACAGAAAAGCCGTTTGCAGCATATAGTATTTATCGTTACGGCTACTTTTATGGTCTTTTTGAAACATATCACGTTTTCGGAAATCGTTGGTGATTGTCATTCAGCGCGTCTATAAACATGATTTACGTCAAATTCAACAACCTGCATTTGATCAGTTCTTCACTTAATGTATTTTTAATTGAGACATGTAAATTTCAGATTATCCAATAGTAAATGTCAGATTAAGTATGTAGTAAAATAAAATCTCAATTTACATTCAATGGCGTTTGCGTATATTAGAAAAGTCAAATTTAAAAATGTTAGCATTTGTCGCAGAATGAATACGAAAAGCACATATAAAAACTGAATAAAGTTATAAAAGAATAAATCGAAAAACCCCATTTCAAAAAATAACATTGTATTTCTTCGCAGCGAATCAACAGTTTAAATTAAATTTCACTAACATTGTTTTCTAGCAGAAAAGCCGTTTGCACCATACAGTTCCGGCTACTTTTATAGCCTTTTTGAAACATATCACGTTTTTGGAAATCGTTGGTGATTGTCATTCAGCGCGTCCATAAACATGATTTACTTCAAATTCAACAACCTTCATTTCATCAGTTCTTCACGTAATGTATTTTTAATTGAGAAATGTGAATTGTGTTTGCATATATTCTAAAAGACGAATTTACAAATGTTAGTGTTTGTCGCAGAATGAATACGAAAAGAACATATAAAAACTGAATCAAGTTATAAAAGAATAAATCGAAAAACCCCATTTCAAAAAATAACATTGTATTTCTTCGCAGCGAATCAACAGTTTAAATTAAATTTCACTCACATTGTTTTCTAGTAGAAAAGCCGATTGCACCATGCAGTTCCGGCTACTTTTATAGTCTTTTTGAAACATTTCACGTTTTTGGAAATCGTTGGTGATTGTCATTCAGCGCGTCCATAAACATGATTTACGTCAAATTCAACAACCTTCATTTCATCAGTTCTTCACGTAATGTATTTTTAATTGAAAAATGTGAATTGTGTTTGCATATATTCTAAAAGTCGAATTTACAAATGTTAGTGTTTGTCGCAGAATGAATATGAAAAGCACATATAAAAACTGAATAAAGTTATAAAAGAATAATTCGAAAAACCCCATTTCAACAAATAACATTGTATTTCTTCGCAGCGAGTCAACAGTTTAAATTAAATTACACTAATATTATTTTGTAACAGAAAAGCCGTTTGCAGCATATAGTATTTATCGTTACGGCTACTTTTATAGTCTTTTTGAAACATATCACGTTTTCGGAAATCGTTGGTGATTGTCATTCAGCGCGTCTATAAACATGATTTACGTCAAATTCAACAACCTACATTTGATCAGTTCTTCACTTAATGTATTATTAATTGAGAAATGTAAATTTCAGATTATCGAATAGTGCATGTCAGATTAAGCATGTAGTATCATAAAATCTCAATTTACATTCAATGGCGTTTGCATATATTCGAAAAGTCGAATTTACAAATGTTAGTGTTTGTCGCAGAATGAATATGAAAAGCACATATAAAAACTGAATAATGTTATAAAAGAATAAATCGAAAAACCCAATTTCAAAAAATAACATTGTATTTCTTCGCAGCGAATCAACAGTTTAAATTAAATTTCACTAACATTGTTTTCTAGCAGAAAAGCCGTTTGCAGCATATAGTATTTATCGTTACGGCTTCTTTTATGGTCTTTTGAAACATATCACGTTTTCGGAAATCGTTGGTGATTGTCATTCAGCGCGCCTATAAACATGATTTACGTCATATTCAACAACCTACATTTGATCAGTTCTTCACTTAATGTATTATTAATTGAGAAATGTAAATTTCAGATTATCGAATAGTGCATGTCAGATTAAGCATGTAGTATCATAAAATCTCAATTTACATTCAATGGCGTTTGCATATATTCGAAAAGTCGAATTTACAAATGTTAGTGTTTGTCGCAGAATGAATATGAAAAGCACATATAAAAACTGAATAATGTTATAAAAGAATAAATCGAAAAACCCCATTTCAAAAAATAACATTGTATTTCTTCGCAACGAATCAACAGTTTAAATTAAATTTCACTAACATTGTTTTCTAGCAGAAAAGCCGTTTGCAGCATATAGTATTTATCGTTACGGCTACTTTTATGGTCTTTTTGAAACATATCACGTTTTCGGAAATCGTTGGTGATTGTCATTCAGCGCGTCTATAAACATGATTTACGTCAAATTCAACAACCTTCATTTGATCAGTTCTTTACTTAATGTATTATTAATTGAGAAATGTAAATTTCAGATTATCGAATAGTGCATGTCAGATTAAGCATGTAGTATCATAAAATCTCAATTTACATTCAATGGCGTTTGCATATATTCGAAAAGTCGAATTTACAAATGTTAGTGTTTGTCGCAGAATGAATATGAAAAGCACATATAAAAACTGAATAATGTTATAAAAGAATAAATCGAAAAACCCCATTTCAAAAAATAACATTGTATTTCTTCGCAGCGAATCAACAGTTTAAATTAAATTTCACTAACATTGTTTTCTAGCAGAAAAGCCGTTTGCACCATGCAGTTCCGGCTACTTTTATAGTCTTTTTGAAACATTTCACGTTTTTGGAAATAGTTGGTGATTGTCATTCAGCGCGTCCATAAACATGATTTACGTCAAATTCAACAACCTTCATTTCATCAGTTCTTCACGTAATGTATTTTTAATTGAGAAATGTGAATTGTGTTTGCATATATTCGAAAAGTCGAATTTACAAATGTTAGTGTTTGTCGCAGAATGAATATGAAAAGCACATGTAAAAACTGAATAAAGTTATAAAAGAATAAATCGAAAAACCCCATTTCCAAAAATAACATCGTCTTACTTCGCAGCGAATCAACAGTTTAAATTAAATTACACTAATATTGTTTTCTAACAGAAAAGCCGTTTGCAGCATATAGTATTTATCGTTACGGCTACTTTTATGGTCTTTTTGAAACATATCACGTTTTCGGAAATCGTTGGTGATTGTCATTCAGCGCGTCTATAAACATGATTTACGTCAAATTCAACAACCTGCATTTGATCAGTTCTTCACTTAATGTATTATTAATTGAGATATAAAAAATTCGGTTTATCGAATAGTGTATGTCAGATTAAGTATGTAGTAAAATAAAATCTCAATTTACATTCAATGTCTTTTGCGTATATTAGAAAAGTCAAATTTAAAAATGTTAGCATTTGTCGCAGAATGAATACGAAAAGCACATATAAAAACTGAATAAAGTTATAAAAGAATAAATCGAAAAACCCCATTTCAAAAAATAACATTGTATTTCTTCTCAACGAATCAACAGTTTAAATTAAATTTCACTAACATTGTTTTCTAGCAGAAAAGCCGTTTGCACCATACAGTTCCGGCTACTTTTATAGTCTTTTTGAAACATATCACGTTTTTGAAAATCGTTGGTGATTGTCATTCAGCGCGTCCATAAACATGATTTACTTCAAATTCAACAACCTTCATTTCATCAGTTCTTCATTTAATGTATTTTTAATTGAGAAATGTGAATTGTGTTTGCATATATTCGAAAAGTCGAATTTACAAATGTTAGTGTTTGTCGCAGAATGAATATGAAAAGCACATATAAAAACTGAATAAAGTTATAAAAGAATAAATCGAAAAACCCTATTTCAAAAAATAACATTGTATTTCTTCGCAGCGAATCCACAGTTTATATTAAATTTCTATAACATTGTTTTCTAGCAGAAAAGCCGATTGCACCATGCAGTTCCGGCTACTTTTATAGTCTTTTTGAAACATTTCACGTTTTTGGAAATCGTTGGTGATTGTCATTCAGCGCGTCCATAAACATGATTTACTTCAAATTCAACAACCTTCATTTCATCAGTTCTTCTCGTAATGTATTTTTAATTGAGAAATGTTAATTGTGTATGCATATATTCGAAAAGTCGAATTTACAAATGTTAGTGTTTGTCGCAGAATGAATATGAAAAGCACATATAAAAACTGAATAAAGTTATAAAAGAATAAATCGAAAAACCCCATTTCAAAAAATAACATTGTATTTCTTCGCAGCGAATCAACAGTTTAAATTAAATTTCACTAACATTGTTTTCTAGCAGAAAAGCCGTTTGCAGCATATAGTATTTATCGTTACGGCTTCTTTTATGGTCTTTTGAAACATATCACGTTTTCGGAAATCGTTGGTGATTGTCATTCAGCGCGCCTATAAACATGATTTACGTCATATTCAACAACCTACATTTGATCAGTTCTTCACTTAATGTATTATTAATTGAGAAATGTAAATTTCAGATTATCGAATAGTGCATGTCAGATTAAGCATGTAGTATCATAAAATCTCAATTTACATTCAATGGCGTTTGCATATATTCGAAAAGTCGAATTTACAAATGTTAGTGTTTGTCGCAGAATGAATATGAAAAGCACATATAAAAACTGAATAATGTTATAAAAGAATAAATCGAAAAACCCCATTTCAAAAAATAACATTGTATTTCTTCGCAACGAATCAACAGTTTAAATTAAATTTCACTAACATTGTTTTCTAGCAGAAAAGCCGTTTGCAGCATATAGTATTTATCGTTACGGCTTCTTTTATGGTCTTTTGAAACATATCACGTTTTCGGAAATCGTTGGTGATTGTCATTCAGCGCGCCTATAAACATGATTTACGTCATATTCAACAACCTACATTTGATCAGTTCTTCACTTAATGTATTATTAATTGAGAAATGTAAATTTCAGATTATCGAATAGTGCATGTCAGATTAAGCATGTAGTATCATAAAATCTCAATTTACATTCAATGGCGTTTGCATATATTCGAAAAGTCGAATTTACAAATGTTAGTGTTTGTCCCAGAATGAATATGAAAAGCACATATAAAAACTGAATAATGTTATAAAAGAATAAATCGAAAAACCCCATTTCAAAAAATAACATTGTATTTCTTCGCAGCGAATCAACAGTTTAAATTAAATTTCTCTAACATTGTTTTCTAGCAGAAAAGCCGATTGCACCATGCAGTTCCGGCTACTTTTATAGTCTTTTTGAAACATTTCACGTTTTTGGAAATCGTTGGTGATTGTCATTCAGCGCGTCCATAAACATGATTTACGTCAAATTCAACAACCTTCATTTCATCAGTTCTTCACGTAATGTATTTTTAATTGAGAAATCTGAATTGTGTTTGCATATATTCGAAAAGTCGAATTTACAAATGTTATTGATTGTCGCAGAATGAATATGAAAGCACATGCAAAAACTGATTAAAGTTATAAAAGAATAAATCGAAAAACGCCATTTCAAAAATAACATTGTATTTCTTCGCAGCGAATCAACAGTTTAAATTAAATTACACTAATATTGTTTTCTAACAGAAAAGCCGTTTGCAGCATATAGTATTTATCGTTACGGCTACTTTTATGGTCTTTTTGAAACATATCACGTTTTCGGAAATCGTTGGTGATTGTCATTCAGCGCGTCTATAAACATGATTTACGTCAAATTCAACAACCTGCATTTGATCAGTTCTTCACTTAATGTATTATTAATTGAGAAATAAAAAATTCAGATTATCGAATAGTGCATGTCAGATTAAGCATGTAGTATCATAAAATCTCAATTTACATTCAATGTCGTTTGGGTATATAAGAAAAGTCAAATATAAAAATGTTGGCATTTGTCGCAGAATGAATACGAAAAGCACATATAAAAACTGAATAAAGTTATAAAAGAATAAATCGAAAAACCCCATTTCAAAAAATAACATTGTATTACTTCTCAACGAATCAACAGTTTAAATTAAATTTCACTAACATTGTTTTCTAGCAGAAAAGCCGTTTGCACCATACAGTTCCGGCTACTTTTATAGTCTTTTTGAAACATATCACGTTTTTGATAATCGTTGGTGATTGTCATTCAGCGCGTCCATAAACATGATTTACTTCAAATTCAACAACCTTCATTTCATCAGTTCCTCACGTAATGTATTTTTAATTGAGAAATGTTAATTGTGTTTGCATATTTTCGAAAAGTCGAATTTACAAATGTTAGTGTTTGTCGCATAATGAATATGAAAAGCACATATAAAAACTGAATAAAGTTATAAAAGAATAAATCGAAAAACCCTATTTCAAAAATTAACATTGTATTTCTTCGCAGCGAATCAACAGTTTAAATTAAATTTCGATAACATTGTTTTCTAGCAGAAAAGCCGATTGCACCATGCAGTTCCGGCTACTTGTATAGTCTTTTTGAAACATTTCACGTTTTTGGAAATCGTTGGTGATTGTCATTCAGCGCGTCCATAAACATGATTTACGTCAAATTCAACAACCTTCATTTCATCAGTTCTTCTCGTAATGTATTTTTAATTGAGAAATGTTAATTGTGTATGCATATATTCGAAATGTCGAATTTACAAATGTTAGTGTTTGTCGCAGAATGAATATGAAAAGCACATATAAAAGCTGAATAAAGTTATAAAAGAATAAATCGAAAAACCCCATTTCATAAAATAACATTGTATTTCTTCGCAGCGAATCAACAGTTTAAATTAAATTTCACTCACATTGTTTTCTAGTAGAAAAGCCGATTGCACCATGCAGTTCCGGCTACTTTTATAGTCTTTTTGAAACATATCACGTTTTCGGAAATCGTTGGTGATTGTCATTCAGCGCGCCTATAAACATGATTTACGTCATATTCAACAACCTACATTTGATCAGTTCTTCACTTAATGTATTATTAATTGAGAAATGTAAATTTCAGATTATCGAATAGTGCATGTCATATTAAGCATGTAGTATCACAAAATCTAAATTTACATTCAATGGCGTTTGCATATATTCGAAAAGTCGAATTTACAAATGTTAGTGTTTGTCGCAGAATGAATATGAAAAGCACATATAAAAACTGAATAATCTAATAAAATAATAAATAGAAAAACCACATTTAAAAAAATAACATTGTATTTCTACGCAGCGAATCAACAGTTTAAATTAAATTTCTATAACATTGTTTTCTAGCAGAAAAGCCGATTGCAGCATATAGTATTTATCGTTACGGCTTCTTTTATGGTCTTTTGAAACATATCACGTTTTCGGAAATCGTTGGTGATTGTCATTCAGCGCGCCTATAAACATGATTTACGTCATATTCAACAACCTACATTTGATCAGTTCTTCACTTAATGTATTATTAATTGAGAAATGTAAATTTCAGATTATCGAATAGTGCATGTCAGATTAAGCATGTAGTATCATAAAATCTCAATTTACATTCAATGGCGTTTGCATATATTCGAAAAGTCGAATTTACAAATGTTAGTGTTTGTCCCAGAATGAATATGAAAAGCACATATAAAAACTGAATAATGTTATAAAAGAATAAATCGAAAAACCCCATTTCAAAAAATAACATTGTATTTCTTCGCAACGAATCAACAGTTTAAATTAAATTTCACTAACATTGTTTTCTAGCAGAAAAGCCTTTTGCACCATACAGTATTTATCGTTACGGCTTCTTTTATGGTCTTTTGAAACATATCACGTTTTCGGAAATCGTTGGTGATTGTCATTCAGCGCGCCTATAAACATGATTTACGTCATATTCAACAACCTACATTTGATCAGTTCTTCACTTAATGTATTATTAATTGAGAAATGTAAATTTCAGATTATCGAATAGTGCATGTCAGATTAAGCATGTAGTATCATAAAATCTCAATTTACATTCAATGGCGTTTGCATATATTCGAAAAGTCGAATTTACAAATGTTAGCATTTGTCGCAGAATGAATATGAAAAGCACATATAAAAACTGAGTAATGTTATAAAAGAATAAATCGAAAAACCCCATTTCAAAAAATAACATTGCATTTCTTCGCAGCGAATCAGCAGTTTACATTAAATTACACTAACATTGTTTTCTAGCAGAAAAGCCGTTTGCAGCATATACATTTCCGGCTACTTTTATAGTCTTTTTGAAACATATCACGTTTTTGGAAATCGTTGGTGATTGTCATTGAGCGCGCCTATAAACATAATTTACGTCAAATTCAACAACCTTCATTTGATCAGTTCTTTACTTAATGTATTATTAATTGAGAAATGTAAATTTCAGATTATCGAATAGTGCATGTCAGATTAAGCATGTAGTATCATAAAATGTCAATTTACATTCAATGGCGTTTGCATATATTCGAAAAGTCGAATTTACAAATGTTAGTGTTTGTCGCAGAATGAATATGAAAAGCACATATAAAAACTGAATAAAGTTATAAAAGAATAAATCGAAAAACCCCATTTCAAAAAATAACATCGTCTTACTTCGCAGCGAATCAACAGTTTAAATTAAATTACACTAATATTGTTTTCTAACAGAAAAGCCGTTTGCAGCATATAGTATTTATCGTTACGGCTACTTTTATGGTCTTTTTGAAACATATCACGTTTTCGGAAATCGTTGGTGATTGTCATTCAGCGCGTCTATAAACATGATTTACGCCAAATTCAACAACCTGCATTTGATCAGTTCTTCACTTAATGTATTATTAATTGAGATATAAAAAATTCGGTTTATCGAATAGTGTATGTCAGATTAAGTATGTAGTAAAATAAAATCTCAATTTACATTCAATGGCGTTTGCGTATATTAGAAAAGTCAAATTTAAAAATGTTAGCATTTGTCGCAGAATGAATACGAAAAGCACATATAAAAACTGAATAAAGTTATAAAAGAATAAATCGAAAAACCCCATTTCAAAAAATAACATTGTATTTCATCGCAGCGAATCAACAGTTTACATTAAATTTCACTAACATTGTTTTCTAGCAGAAAACCCGTTTGCACAATACAGTTCCTGCTACTTTTATTGTCTTTTTGAAACATATCACGTTTTTGGAAATCGTTGGTGATTGTCATTGAGCGCGCCTATAAACATAATTTACGTCAAATTCAACAACCTTCATTTGATCAGTTCTTTACTTAATGTATTATTAATTGAGAAATGTAAATTTCAGATTATCGAATAGTGCATGTCAGATTAAGCATGTAGTATCATAAAATCTCAATTTACATTCAATGGCGTTTGCATATATTCGAAAAGTCGAATCTACAAATGTTAGTGTTTGTCGCAGAATGAATATGAAAAGCACATATAAAAACTGAATAAAGTTATAAAAGAATAAATCGAAAAACCCCATTTCAAAAAATAACATTGTATTACTTCGCAGCGAATCAACAGTTTAAATTAAATTACACTAATATTGTTTTCTAACAGAAAAGCTGTTTGCACCATATAGTATTTGTCGTTACGGCTACTTTTATGGTCTTTTTGAAACATATCACGTTTTCGGAAATCGTTGGTGATTGTCATTCAGCGCGACTATAAACATGATTTACGTCAAATTCAACAACCTTCATTTCATCAGTTCTTCACGTAATGTATTATTAATTTAGAAATGTGAATTGTTTTTGCATATATTCTTAATGTCGAATTTACAAATGTTAGTGTTTGTCGCAGAATGAATATGAAAAGCACATATAAATACTGAATAAAGTTATTAATGAATAAATCGAAAAACCCTATTTCAAAAAATGACATTGTATGTCTTCGCAACGAATCAAGAGTTTAAATTAAATTTCTATAACATTGTTTTCTAGCAGAAAAGCCGATTGCACCATGCAGTTCCGGCTACTTGTTTAGTCTTTTTGAAACATTTCACGTTTTTGGAAATCGTTGGTGATTGTCATTCAGCGCGTCCATAAACATGATTTACGTCAAATTCAACAAACTTCATTTCATCAGTCCTTCTCGTAATGTATTTTTAATTGAGAAATGTTAATTGTGTATGCATATATTCGAAATGTCGAATTTACAAATGTTAGTGTTTGTCGCAGAATGAATATGAAAAGCACATATAAAAACTGAATAAAGTTATAAAAGAATAAATCGAAAAACCCCATTTCAAAAAATAACATTGTATTTCTTTGCAACGAATCAACAGTTTAAATTAAATTTCTCTAACATTGTTTTCTAGCAGAAAAGCCGTTAGCAGCATATAGTATTTATCGTTACGGCTACTTTTATGGTCTTTTTGAAACATATCACGTTTTCGGAAATCGTTGGTGATTGTCATTCAGCGCGCCTATAAACATGATTTACGTCATATTCAACAACCTACATTTGATCAGTTCTTCACTTAATGTATTATTAATTGAGAAATGTAAATTTCAGATTATCGAATAGTGCATGTCATATTAAGCATGTAGTATCATAAAATCTCAATTTACATTCAATGGCGTTTGCATATATTCGAAAAGTCGAATTTACAAATGTTAGTGTTTGTCGCAGAATGAATATGAAAAGCACATATAAAAACTGAATAATGTTATAAAAGAATAAATCGAAAAACCCCATTTAAAAAAATAACATTGTATTTCTTCGCAGCGAATCAACAGTTTAAATTAAATTTCTCTAACATTGTTTTCTAGCAGAAAAGCCGAGCAGTTCCGGCTACTTTTATAGTCTTTTTGAAACATATCACGTTTTCGGAAATCGTTGGTGATTGTCATTCAGCGCGCCTATAAACATGATTTACGTCATATTCAACAACCTACATTTGATCAGTTCTTCACTTAATGTATTATTAATTGAGAAATGTAAATTTCAGATTATCGAATAGTGCATGTCAGATTAAGCATGTCGTATCATAAAATCTAAATTTACATTCAATGGCGTTTGCATATATTCGAAAAGTCGAATTTACAAATGTTAGTATTTGTCGCAGAATGAACATGAAAAGCACATATAAAAACTGAATAAAGTTATAAAAGTATAAATCGAAAAACCACATTTCAAAAAATAACATTGTATATTTTCTCAACGAATGAACAGTTTAAATTAAATTTCACTAACATTTTTTTCTAGCAGAAAAGCCGTTTGCACCATACAGTTCCGGCTACTTTTATAGTCTTTTTGAAACATATCACGTTTTTGAAAATCGTTGGTGATTGTCATTCAGCGCGTCCATAAACATGATTTACTTCAAATTCAACAACCTTCATTTTACCAATTCTTCACGTAATGTATTTTTAATTGAGAAATGTGAATTGTGTTTGCATATATTCGAAAAGTCGAATTTACAAATGTTAGTGTTTGTCGCAGAATGAATATGAAAAGCACATATAAAAACTGAATAAAGTTATAAAAGAATAAATCGAAAAACCCCATTTCAAAAAATAACATTGTATTTCTTCGCAGCGAATCAACAGTTTAAATTAAATTTCTCTAACATTGTTTTCTAGCAGAAAAGCCGATTGCACCATGCAGTTCCGGCTACTTTTATAGTCTTTTTGAAACATATCACGTTTTCGGAAATCGTTGGTGATTGTCATTCAGCGCGACTATAAACATGATTTACGTCAAATTCAACAACCTACATTTGATCAGTTCTTCACTTAATGTATTATTAATTAAGAAATTTAAATTTCAGATTATCGAATAGTGCATGTCAGATTAAGCATGTAGTACCATAAAATCTCAATCTACATTCAATGGCGTTTGCATATATTAGAAAAGTCGAATTTACAAATGTTAGTGTTTGTCGCAGAATGAATATGAAAAGCACATATAAAAACTGAATAAAGTTATAAAAGAATAAATCGAAAAACCCCATTTCAAAAAATAACATTGTATTTCTTCTCAACGAATCAACAATTTAAATTAAATTTCACTAACATTTTTTTCTAGCAGAAAAGCCGTTTGCAACATACAGTTCCGGCTACTTTTATAGTCTTTTTGAAACATATCACGTTTCTGAAAATCGTTGGTGATTGTCATTCAGCGCGTCCATAAACATGATTTACTTCAAATTCAACAACCTTCATTTCATCAGTTCTTCACGTAATGTATTTTTAATTGAGAAATGTGAATTGTGTTTGCATATATTCGAAAAGTCGAATTTACAAATGTTAGTGTTTGTCGCAGAATGAATATGAAAAGCACATATAAAAACTGAATAAAGTTATAAAAGAATAAATCGAAAAACCCCATTTCAAAAAATAACATTGTATTTCTTCGCAGCGAATCAACAGTTTAAATTAAATTTCTATAACATTGTTTTCTAGCAGAAAAGCCGATTGCACCATGCAGTTCCGGCTACTTTTATAGTCTTTTTGAAACATTTCACGTTTTTGGAAATCGTTGGTGATTGTCATTCAGCGCGTCCATAAACATGATTTACGTCAAATTCAACAACATTCATTACATCAGTTCGTCACGTAATGTATTTTTAATTGAGAAATGTGAATTGTGTTTGCATATATTCGAAAAGTCGAATTTACAAATGTTAGTGTTTGTCACAGAATGAATATGAAAAGCACATATAAAAACTGAATAAATTTATAAAAGAATAAATCGAAAAACCCCATTTCAAAAAATAACATTGTATTTCTTCGCAGCGAATCAACAGTTTAAATTAAATTTCTCTAACATTGTTTTCTAGCAGAAAAGCCGATTGCACCATGCAGTTCCGGCTACTTTTATAGTCTTTTTGAAACATATCACGTTTTCGGAAATCGTTGGTGATTGTCATTCAGCGCGGCTATAAACATGATATACGTCATATTCAACAACCTACATTTGATCAGTTCTTCACTTAATGTATTATTAATTAAGAAATTTAAATTTCAGATTATCGAATAGTGCATGTCAGATTAAGCATGTAGTACCATAAAATCTCAATCTACATTCAATGGCGTTTGCATATATTAGAAAAGTCGAATTTACAAATGTTAGTGTTTGTCGCAGAATGAATATGAAAAGCACATATAAAAACTGAATAAAGTTATAAAAGAATAAATCGAAAAACCCCATTTAAAAAAATAACATTGTATTTCTTCGCAGCGAATCAACAGTTTAAATTAAATTACACTAATATTGTTTTCTAACAGACAAGCCGTTTGCAGCATATAGTATTTATCGTTACGGCTTCTTTTATGGTCTTTTTGAAACATATCACGTTTTCGGAAATCGTTGGTGATTGTCATTCAGCGCGGCTATAAACATGATATACGCCAAATTCAACAACCTGCATTTGATCAGTTCTTCACTTAATGTATTATTAATTGAGATATAGAACATTCGGTTTATCGAATAGTGTATGTCAGATTAAGTATGTAGTAAAATAAAATCTCAATTTACATTCAATGGTTTTTGCGTATATTAGAAAAGTCAAATTTAAAAATGTTAGCATTTGTCGCAGAATGAATACGAAAAGCACATATAAAAACTGAATAAAGTTATAAAAGAATAAATCGAAAAACCCCATTTCAAAAAATAACATTGTATTTCTTCGCAGCGAATCAACAGTTTAAATTAAATTTCTCTAACATTGTTTTCTAGCAGAAAAGCCGATTGCACCATGCAGTTCCGGCTACTTTTATAGTCTTTTTGAAACATTTCACGTTTTTGGAAATCGTTGGTGATTGTCATTCAGCGCGTCCATAAACATGATTTACGTCAAATTCAACAACCTTCATTTCATCAGTTCTTCACGTAATGTATTTTTAATTGAGAAATGTGAATTGTGTTTGCATATATTCGAAAAGTCGAATTTACAAATGTTAGTGTTTGTCGCAGAATGAATATGAAAAGCACATATAAAAACTGAATAAAGTTATAAAAGAATAAATCGAAAAACCCCAGTTCAAAAAATAACATTGTATTTCATCGCAGCAAATCAACAGTTTACATTAAATTACACTAACATTGTTTTCTAGCAGAAAAGCCGTTTGCACAATACAGTTCCGGCTACTTTTATAGTCTTTTTGTAACATATCACGTTTTTGGAAATCGTTGGTGATTGTCATTGAGCGCGCCTATAAACATAATTTACGTCAAATTCAACAACCTACATTTGATCAGTTCTTTACTCAATGTATTATTAATTGAGAAATGTAAATTTCAGATTATCGAATAGTGCATGTCAGATTAAGCATGTAGTATCATAAAATGTCAATTTACATTCAATGGCGTTTGCATATATTCGAAAAGTCGAATTTACAAATGTTAGTGTTTGTCGCAGAATGAATATGAAAAGCACATATAAAAACTGAATAACGTTATAAAAGAATAAATCGAAAAACCCCATTTCAAAAAATAACATTGTATTACTTCGCAGCGAATCAACAGTTTAAATTAAATAACACTAATATTGTTTTCTAACAGACAAGCCGTTTGCAGCATATAGTATTTTTATCGTTACGGCTACTTTTATGGTCTTTTTGAAACATATCACGTTTTCGGTAATCGTTGGTGATTGTCATTCAGCGCGTCTATAAACATGATTTACGCCAAATTCAACAACCTGCATTTGATCAGTTCTTCACTTAATGTATTATTAATTGAGATATAGAACATTCGGTTTATCGAATAGTGTATGTCAGATTAAGTATGTAGTAAAATAAAATATCAATTTACATTCAATGGTTTTTGCGTATATTAGAAAAGTCAAATTTAAAAATGTTAGCATTTGTCGCAGAATGGATACGAAAAGCACATATAAAAACTGAATAAAGTTATAAAAGAATAAATCGAAAAACCCCATTTCAAAAAATAACATTGTATTTCTTCGCAGCGAATCAACAGTTTAAATTAAATTACTCTAACATTGTTTTCTAGCAGAAAAGACGATTGAACCATGCAGTTCCGGCTTCTTTTATAGTCTTTTTGAAACATATCAGGTTTTCGGAAATCGTTGGTGATTGTCATTCAGCGCGCCTCTAAACATGATTTACGTCATATTCAACAACCTACATTTGATCAGTTCTTCACTTAATGTATTATTAATTGAGAAATGTAAATTTCAGATTATCGAATAGTGCATGTCATATTAAGCATGTAGTGTCACAAAATCTCAATTTATATTCAATGGCGTTTGCATATATTCGAAAAGTCGAATTTACAAATGTTAATGTTTGTCGCAGAATGAATATGAAAATGACATATGAAAACTGAATAAAGTTATAAAAGAATAAATCGAAAAACCCCATTTCAAAAAATAACATTGTATTTCTTCGCAGCGAATCAACAGTTTAAATTAAATTTCTCTAACATTGTTTTCTAGCAGAAAAGCCGATTGCACCATGCAGTATTTATCGTTACGGCTTCTTTTATGGTCTTTTGAAACATATCAGGTTTTCGGAAATCGTTGGTGATTGTCATTCAGCGCGCCTCTAAACATGATTTACGTCATATTCAACAACCTACATTTGATCAGTTCTTCACTTAATGTATTATTAATTGAGAAATGTAAATTTCAGATTATCGAATAGTGCATGTCATATTAAGCATGTAGTGTCACAAAATCTCAATTTATATTCAATGGCGTTTGCATATATTCGAAAAGTCGAATTTACAAATGTTAGTGTTTGTCGCAGAATGAATATGAAAAGCACATATAAAAACTGAATAATGTTATAAAAGAGTAAATCGAAAAACCCCATTTAAAAAAATAACATTGTATTTCTACGCAGCGAATCAACATTTTAAATTAAATTTCACTAACATTGTTTTCTAGCAGAAAAGCCGATTGCACCATGCAGTTCCGGCTACTTTTATAGTCATTTTGAAACATATCACGTTTTCGGAAATCGTTGGTGATTGTCATTCAGCGCGCCTATAAACATGATTTACGTCATATTCAACAACCTACATTTGATCAGTTCTTCACTTAATGTATTATTAATTGAGAAATGAAAATTTCAGATTATCGAATAGTGCATGTCAGATTAAGAATGTAGTATCATAAAATGTCAATTTACATTCAATGGCGTTTGCGTATATTCGAAAAGTCGAATTTACAAATGTTAGTGTTTGTCGCAGAATGAATATGAAAAGCACATATAAAAACTGAATAAAGCTATAAAAGAATAAATCGAAAAACCCCATTTCAGAAATAACATTGTGTTACTTCGCAGAGAATCAACAGTTTAAATTAAATTACACTAATATTGTTTTCTAACAGACAAGCCGTTTGCAGCATATAGTATTTATCGTTACGGCTACTTTTATGGTCTTTTTGAAACATATCACGTTTTCGGAAATCGTTGGTGATTGTCATTCAGCGCGTCTATAAACATGATTTACGCCAAATTCAACAACCTGCATTTGATCAGTTCTTCACTTAATGTATTATTAATTGAGATATAGAAAATTCGGTTTATCGAATAGTGTATGTCAGATTAAGTATGTAGTAAAATAAAATCTCAATTTACATTCAATGGTGTTTGCGTATATTAGAAAAGTCAAATTTAAAAATGTTAGCATTTGTCGCAGAATGAATACGAAAAGCACATATAAAAACTGAATAAAGTTATAAAAGAATAAATCGAAAAACCACATTTCAAAAAATAACATTGTATATTTTCTCAACGAATCAACAGTTTAAATTAAATTTCACTAACATTTTTTTCTAGCAGAAAAGCCGTTTGCAACATACAGTTCCGGCTACTTTTATAGTCTTTTTGAAACATATCACGTTTCTGAAAATCGTTGGTGATTGTCATTCAGCGCGTCCATAAACATGATTTACTTCAAATTCAACAACCTTCATTTCATCAGTTCTTCACGTAATGTATTTTTAATTGAGAAATGTGAATTGTGTTTGCATATATTCGAAAAGTCGAATTTACAAATGTTAGTGTTTGTCGCAGAATGAATATGAAAAGCACATATAAAAACTGAATAAAGTTATAAAAGAATAAATCGAAAAACCCCATTTCAAAAAATAACATTGTATTTCTTCGCAGCGAATCAACAGTTTAAATTAAATTTCTATAACATTGTTTTCTAGCAGAAAAGCCGATTGCACCATGCAGTTCCGGCTACTTTTATAGTCTTTTTGAAACATTTCACGTTTTTGGAAATCGTTGGTGATTGTCATTCAGCGCGTCCATAAACATGATTTACGTCAAATTCAACAACCTTCATTTCATCAGTTCTTCACGTAATGTATTTTTAATTGAGAAATGTGAATTGTGTTTGCATATATTCGAAAAGTCGAATTTACAAATGTTAGTGTTTGTCGCAGAATGAATATGAAAAGCACATATAAAAACTGAATAAAGTTATAAAAGAATAAATCGAAAAACCCCATTTCAAAAAATAACATTGTATTTCTTCGCAGCGAATCAACAGTTTAAATTAAATTTCACTAACATTGTTTTCTAGCAGAAAAGCCGTTTGCAGCATATAGTATTTATCGTTACGGCTTCTTTTATGGTCTTTTGAAACATATCAGGTTTTCGGAAATCGTTGGTGATTGTCATTCAGCGCGCCTCTAAACATGATTTACGTCATATTCAACAACCTACATTTGATCAGTTCTTCACTTAATGTATTATTAATTAAGAAATTTAAATTTCAGATTATCGAATAGTGCATGTCAGATTAAGCATGTAGTACCATAAAATCTCAATTTACATTCAATGGCGTTTGCATATATTCGAAAAGTCGAATTTACAAATGTTAGTGTTTGTCGCAGAATGAATATGAAAAGCACATATAAAAACTGAATAAAGTTATAAAAGAATAAATCGAAAAACCCCATTTCAAAAAATAACATTGTATTTCTTCGCAGCGAATCAACAGTTTACATTAAATTTCACTAACATTGTTTTCTAGCAGAAAAGCCGTTTGCAGCATATAGTATTTATCGTTACGGCTACTTTTATGGTCTTTTTGAAACATATCACGTTTTTGGAAATCGTTGGTGATTGTCATTGAGCGCGCCTATAAACATAATTTACGTCAAATTCAACAACCTACATTTGATCAGTTCTTTACTCAATGTATTATTAATTGAGAAATGTAAATTTCAGATTATCGAATAGTGCATGTCAGATTAAGCATGTAGTATCATAAAATGTCAATTTACATTCCATCGCGTTTGCATATATTCGAAAAGTCAAACTTACAAATGTTAGTGTTTGTCGCAGAATGAATATGAAAAGCACATATAAAAACTGAATAACGTTATAAAAGAATAAATCGAAAAACCCCATTTCAAAAAATAACATTGCATTTCTTCGCAGCGAATCAGCAGCTTAAATTAAATTTCACTAACATTGTTTTCTAGCAGAAAAGCCGTTTGCACAATATAGTATTTATCGTTACGGCTACTTTTATAGTCTTTTAAAACATATTACGTTTTCGGAAATCGTTGGTGATTGTCATTCAGCGCGCCGATAAACATGATTTACGTCAAATTCAACAACCTACATTTGATCAGTTCTTCACTTAATGTATTATTAATTGAGAAATTTAAATTTGAGATTATCGAATAGTGCATGTCAGATTAAGCATGTAGTATCATAAAATCTCAATTTACATTCAATGACGTTTGCGTATATTCGAAAAGTCGAATTTACAAATGTTAGTGTTTGTCGTAGAATGAATATGAAAAGCACATATAAAAACTGAATAATGTTATAAAAGAATAAATCGAAAAACCCCATTTCAAAAAATAACATTGCATTTCTTCGCAGGGAATCAACAGTTTAAATTATATTTCACTAACATTTTTTTCTAGCAGAAAAGCCGTTTGCACCATACATTTCCGGCAACTTTTATAGTCTTTTTGAAACATATCACGTTTTTGGAAATCGTTGGTGATTGTCATTCAGCGCGTCCATAAACATGATTTACGTCAAAGTCCACAACCTTGATTTGATCAGTTCTTTACTTAATGTCTTATTAATTGAGAAATGTGAATTGTGTTTGCATATATTCGAAAAGTCGAATTTACAAATGTTTGTGTTTGTCGCAGAATGAATATTAAAAGCACATACAAAAACTGATTACAGTTATAAAAGAATAAATCGAAAAATACCATTTCAAAAAATAACATTGTATTTCTCCGCAGCGAATCAACAGTTTAAATTAAATTTCTCTAACATTGTTTTCTAGCAGAAAAGCCGATTGCACCATGCAGTTCCGGCTACTTTTATAGTCTTTTTGAAACATTTCACGTTTTTGGAAATCGTTGGTGATTGTCATTCAGCGCGTCCATAAACATGATTTACGTCAAATTCAACAACCTTCATTTCATCAGTTCTTCACGTAATGTATTTTTAATTGAGAAATGTGAATTGTGTTTGCATATATTCGAAAAGTCGAATTTACAAATGTTAGTGTTTGTCGCAGAATGAATATGAAAAGCACATATAAAAACTGAATAAAGTTATAAAAGAATAAATCGAAAAACCCCATTTCAAAAAATAACATTGTATTTCTTCGCAGCGAATCAACAGTTTAAATTAAATTTCACTAACATTGTTTTCTAGCAGAAAAGCCGATTGCACCATGCAGTTCCGGCTACTTTTATAGTCTTTTTGAAACATATCACGTTTTCGGAAATCGTTGGTGATTGTCATTCAGCGCGCCTATAAACATGATTTACGTCATATTCAACAACCTACATTTGATCAGTTCTTCACTTAATGTATTATTAATTGAGAAATGTAAATTTCAGATTATCGAATAGTGCATGTCAGATTAAGCATGTAGTATCATAAAATCTCAATTTACATTCAATGGCGTTTGCATATATTCGAAAAGTCGAATTTACAAATGTTAGTGTTTGTCGCAGAATGAATATGAAAAGCACATATAAAAACTGAATAAAGTTATAAAAGAATAAATCGAAAAACCCCATTTCAAAAAATAACATTGTATTTCTTCTCAACGAATCAACAGTTTAAATTAAATTTCACTAACATTGTTTTCTAGCAGAAAAGCCGTTTGCACCATACAGTTCCGGCTACTTTTATAGTCTTTTTGAAACATATCACGTTTTTGAAAATCGTTGGTGATTGTCATTCAGCGCGTCCATAAACATGATTTACTTCAAATTCAACAACCTTCATTTCATCAGTTCTTCACGTAATGTATTTTTAATTGAGAAATGTGAATTGTGTTTGCATATATTCGAAAAGTCGAATTTACAAATGTTAGTGTTTGTCGCAGAATGAATATGAAAAGCACATATAAAAACTGAATAAAGTTATAAAAGAATAAATCGAAAAACCCCATTTCAAAAAATAACATTGTATTTCTTCGCAGCGAATCAACAGTTTAAATTAAATTTCTCTAACATTGTTTTCTAGCAGAAAAGCCGATTGCACCATGCAGTTCCGGCTACTTTTATAGTCTTTTTGAAACATTTCACGTTTTTGGAAATCGTTGGTGATTGTCATTCAGCGCGTCCATAAACATGATTTACGTCAAATTCAACAACCTTCATTTCATCAGTTCTTCACGTAATGTATTTTTAATTGAGAAATGTGAATTGTGTTTGCATATATTCGAAAAGTCGAATTTACAAATGTTAGTGTTTGTCGCAGAATGAATATGAAAAGCACATATAAAAACTGAATAAAGTTATAAAAGAATAAATCGAAAAACCCCATTTCAAAAAATAACATTGTATTTCTTCGCAGCGAATCAACAGTTTAAATTAAATTTCACTAACATTGTTTTCTAGCAGAAAAGCCGATTGCACCATGCAGTTCCGGCTACTTTTATAGTCTTTTTGAAACATATCACGTTTTCGGAAATCGTTGGTGAATGTCATTCAGCGCGCCTAAAAACATGATTTACGTCATATTCAACAACCTACATTTGATCAGTTCTTCACTTAATGTCTTATTAATTGAGAAATGTAAATTTCAGATTATCGAATAGTGCATGTCAGATTAAGCATGTAGTATCATAAAATCTCAATTTACATTCAATGGCGTTTGCATATATTCGAAAAGTCGAATTTACAAATGTTAGTGTTTGTCGCAGAATGAATATGAAAAGCACATATAAAAACTGAATAAAGTTATAAAAGAATAAATCGAAAAACCCCATTTCAAAAATAACATGGTATTTCTTCGCAGCGAATCAACAGTTTAAATTAAATTTCACTAACATTGTTTTCTAGCAGAAAAGCCGTTTGCAGCATATAGTATTTATCGTTACGGCTTCTTTTATGGTCTTTTGAAACATATCAGGTTTTCGGAAATCGCTGGTGATTGTCATTCAGCGCGCCTCTAAACATGATTTACGTCATATTCAACAACCTACATTTGATCAGTTCTTCACTTAATGTATTATTAATTGAGAAATGTAAATTTCAGATTATCGAATAGTGCATGTCATATTAAGCATGTAGTATCATAAAATCTCAATTTATATTCAATGGCGTTTGCATATATTCGAAAAGTCGAATTTACAAATGTTAGTGTTTGTCGCAGAATGAATATGAAAAGCACATATAAAAACTGAATAATGTTATAAAAGAATAAATCGAAAAACCCCATTTAAAAAAATAACATTGTATGTCTTCGCAACGAATCAACAGTTTAAATTAAATTTCACTAACATTGTTTTCTAACAGAAAAGCCGTTTGCAGCATATAGTATTTATCGTTACGGCTTCTTTTATGGTCTTTTGAAACATATCACGTTTTCGGAAATCGTTGGTGACTGTCATTCAGCGCGCCTATAAACATGATTTACGTCATATTCAACAACCTACATTTGATCAGTTCTTCACTTAATGTATTATTAATTGAGAAATGTAAATTTCAGATTATCGAATAGTGCATGTCAGATTAAGCATGTAGTATCATAAAATCTCAATTTACATTCAATGGCGTTTGCATATATTCGAAAAGTCGAATTTACAAATGTTAGTGTTTGTCGCAGAATGAATATGAAAAGCACATATAAAAACTGAATAATGTTATAAAAGAATAAATCGAAAAACCCCATTTCAAAAAATAACATTGTATTTCTTCGCAACGAATCAACAGTTTAAATTAAATTTCACTAACATTGTTTTCTAGCAGAAAAGCATTTTGCAGCATATAGTATTTATCGTTACGGCTTCTTTTATGGTCTTTTGAAACATATCACGTTTTCGGAAATCGTTGGTGATTGTCATTCAGCGCGCCTATAAACATGATTTACGTCATATTCAACAACCTACATTTGATCAGTTCTTCACTTAATGTATTATTAATTGAGAAATGTAAATTTCAGATTATCGAATAGTGCATGTCAGATTAAGCATGTAGTATCATAAAATCTCAATTTACATTCAATGGCGTTTGCATATATTCGAAAAGTCGAATTTACAAATGTTAGTGTTTGTCGCAGAATGAATATGAAAAGCACATATAAAAACTGAATAATGGTATAAAAGAATAAATCGAAAAACCCCATTTCAAAAAATAACATTGTATTACTTCGCAGCGAATCAACAGTTTAAATTAAATTACACTAATATTGTTTTCTAACAGAAAAGCCGTTTGCAGCATATAGTATTTATCGTTACGGCTTCTTTTATGGTCTTTTGAAACATATCACGTTTTCGGAAATCGTTGGTGATTGTCATTCAGCGCGCCTATAAACATGATTTACGTCATATTCAACAACCTACATTTGATCAGTTCTTCACTTAATGTATTATTAATTGAGAAATGTAAATTTCAGATTATCGAATAGTGCATGTCAGATTAAGCATGTAGTATCATAAAATCTCAATTTACATTCAATGGCGTTTGCATATATTCGAAAAGTCGAATTTACAAATGTTAGTGTTTGTCGCAGAATGAATATGAAAAGCACATATAAAAACTGAATAAAGTTATAAAAGAATAAATCGAAAAACCCCATTTCAAAAAATAACATTGTATTTCTTCGCAGCGAATCAACAGTTTAAATTAAATTTCACTAACATTGTTTTCTAGCAGAAAAGCCGTTTGCACCATACAGTTCCGGCTACTTTTATAGTCTTTTTGAAACATATCACGTTTTTGGAAATCGTTGGTGATTGTCATTGAGCGCGCCTATAAACATAATTTACGTCAAATGCAACAACCTTCATTTGATCAGTTCTTTACTTAATGTATTATTAATTGAGAAATGTAAATTTCAGATTATCGAATAGTGCATGTCAGATTAAGCATGTAGTATCATAAAATCTCAATTTACATTCAATGGCGTTTGCGTATATTCGAAAAGTCGAATTTACAAATGTTAGTGTTTGTCGCAGAATGAATATGAAAAGCACATATAAAAACTGAATAAAGTTATAAAAGAATAAATCGAAAAACCCCATTTCAAAAAATAACATTGTATTTCTTCGCAGCGAATCAACAGTTTAAATTAAATTACACTAATATTGTTTTCTAACAGAAAAGCCGTTTGCAGCATATAGTATTTATCGTTACGGCTACTTTTATGGTCTTTTTGAAACATATCACGTTTTCGGAAATCGTTGGTGATTGTCATTCAGCGCGTCTATAAACATGATTTACGTCAAATTCAACAACCTGCATTTGATCAGTTCTTCACTTAATGTATTATTAATTGAGAAATGTAAATTTCAGATTATCGAATAGTGCATGTCAGATTAAGCATGTAGTATCATAAAATCTCAATTTACATTCAATGGCGTTTGCATATATTCGAAAAGTCGAATTTACAAATGTTAGTGTTTGTCGCAGAATGAATATGAAAAGCACATATAAAAACTGAATAAAGTTATAAAAGAATAAATCGAAAAACCCCATTTCAAAAAATAACATTGTATTTCTTCGCAGCGAATCAACAGTTTAAATTAAATTACACTAACATTGTTTTCTAGCAGAAAAGCCGTTTGCACCACATAGTATTTATCGTTACGGCTACTTTTATGGTCTTTTTGAAACATATCACGTTTTCGGAAATCGTTGGTGATTGTCATTCAGCGCGTCTATAAACATGATTTACGTCAAATTCAACAACCTACATTTGATCAGTTCTTCACTTAATGTATTATTAATTAAGAAATTTAAATTTCAGATTATCGAATAGTGCATGTCAGATTAAGCATGTAGTATCATAAAATCTCAATTTACATTCAATGGCGTTTGCATATATTCGAAAAGTCGAATTTACAAATGTTAGTGTTTGTCGCAGAATGAATATGAAAAGCACATATAAAAACTGAATAAAGTTATAAAAGAATAAATCGAAAAACCCCATTTCAAAAAATAACATTGTATTACTTCGCAGCGAATCAACAGTTTAAATTAAATTACACTAATATTGTTTTCTAACAGAAAAGCTGTTTGCACCATATAGTATTTGTCGTTACGGCTACTTTTATGGTCTTTTTGAAACATATCACGTTTTCGGAAATCGTTGGTGATTGACATTCAGCGCGACTATAAACATGATTTACGTCAAATTCAACAACCTACATTTGATCAGTTCTTCACTTAATGTATTATTAATTAAGAAATTTAAATTTCAGATTATCGAATAGTGCATGTCAGATTAAGCATGTAGTACCATAAAATCTCAATCTACATTCAATGGCGTTTGCATATATTAGAAAAGTCGAATTTACAAATGTTAGTGTTTGTCGCAGAATGAATATGAAAAGCACATATAAAAACTGAATAAAGTTATAAAAGAATAAATTGAAAAACCCCAGTTCAAAAAATAACATTGTATTTCATCGCAGCGAATCAACAGTTTACATTAAATTACACTAACATTGTTTTCTAGCAGAAAAGCCGTTTGCACTATACAGTTCCGGCTACTTTTATAGTCTTTTTGAAACATATCACGTTTTTGGAAATCGTTGGTGATTGTCATTGAGCGCGCCTATAAACATAATTTACGTCAAATTCAACAACCTTCATTTGATCAGTTCTTTACTTAATGTATTATTAATTGAGAAATGTAAATTTCAGATTATCGAATAGTGCATGTCAGATTAAGCATGTAGTATCATAAAATGTCAATTTACATTCAATGGCGTTTGCATATATTCGAAAAGTCAAATTTACAAATGTTAGTGTTTGTCGCAGAATGAATATGAAAAGCACATATAAAAACTGAATAACGTTATAAAAGAATAAATCGAAAAACCCCATTTCAAAAAATAACATTGTATTTCTTCGCAGCGAATCAACAGTTTAAATTAAATTACACTAATATTGTTTTCTAGCAGAAAAGCCGTTTGCACCATATAGTATTTGTCGTTACGGCTACTTTTATGGTCTTTTTGAAACATATCACGTTTTCGTAAATCGTTGGTGATTGACATTCAGCGCGACTATAAACATGATTTACGTCAAATTCAACAACCTACATTTGATCAGTTCTTTACTCAATGTATTATTAATTGAGAAATGTAAATTTCAGATTATCGAATAGTGCATGTCAAATTAAGCATGTAGTATCATAAAATGTCAATTTACATTCAATGGCGTTTGCATATATTCGAAAAGTCGAATTTACAAATGTTAGTGTTTGTCGCAGAATGAATATGAAAAGCACATATAAAAACTGAATAACGTTATAAAAGAATAAATCGAAAAACCCCATTTCAAAAAATAACATTGTATTACTTCGCAGCGAATCAACAGTTTAAATTAAATAACACTAATATTGTTTTCTAACAGACAAGCCGTTTGCAGCATATAGTATTTATCGTTACGGCTACTTTTATGGTCTTTTTGAAACATATCACGTTTTCGGAAATCGTTGGTGATTGTCATTCAGCGCGGCTATAAACATGATATACGCCAAATTCAACAACCTGCATTTGATCAGTTCTTCACTTAATGTATTATTAATTGAGATATAGAACATTCGGTTTATCGAATAGTGTATGTCAGATTAAGTATGTAGTAAAATAAAATCTCAATTTACATTCAATGGTTTTTGCGTATATTAGAAAAGTCAAATTTAAAAATGTTAGCATTTGTCGCAGAATGGATACGAAAAGCACATATAAAAACTGAATAAAGTTATAAAAGAATAAATCGAAAAACCCCATTTCAAAAAATAACATTGTATTTCTTCTCAACGAATCAACAGTTTAAATTAAATTTCACTAACATTTTTTTCTAGCAGAAAAGCCGTTTGCAACATACAGTTCCGGCTACTTTTATAGTCTTTTTGAAACATATCACGTTTCTGAAAATCGTTGGTGATTGTCATTCAGCGCGTCCATAAACATGATTTACTTCAAATTCAACAACCTTCATTTCATCAGTTCTTCACGTAATGTATTTTTAATTGAGAAATGTGAATTGTGTTTGCATATATTCGAAAAGTCGAATTTACAAATGTTAGTGTTTGTCGCAGAATGAATATGAAAAGCACATATAAAAACTGAATAAAGTTATAAAAGAATAAATCGAAAAACCCCATTTCAAAAAATAACATTGTATTTCTTCGCAGCGAATCAACAGTTTAAATTAAATTTCTCTAACATTGTTTTCTAGCAGAAAAGCCGATTGCACCATGCAGTTCCGGCTACTTTTATAGTCTTTTTGAAACATTTCACGTTTTTGGAAATCGTTGGTGATTGTCATTCAGCGCGTCCATAAACATGATTTACGTCAAATTCAACAACCTTCATTTCATCAGTTCTTCACGTAATGTATTTTTAATTGAGAAATGTGAATTGTGTTTGCATATATTCGAAAAGTCGAATTTACAAATGTTAGTGTTTGTCGCAGAATGAATATGAAAAGCACATATAAAAACTGAATAAATTTATAAAAGAATAAATCGAAAAACCCCATTTCAAAAAATAACATTGTATTTCTTCGCAGCGAATCAACAGTTTAAATTAAATTTCTCTAACATTGTTTTCTAGCAGAAAAGCCGATTGCACCATGCAGTTCCGGCTACTTTTATAGTCTTTTTGAAACATATCACGTTTTCGGAAATCGTTGGTGATTGTCATTCAGCGCGGCTATAAACATGATATACGTCATATTCAACAACCTACATTTGATCCGTTCTTCACTTAATGTCTTATTAATTGAGAAATGTAAATTTCAAATTATCGAATAGTGCATGTCGTATTAAGCATGTAGTATCATAAAATCTCAATTTACATTCAATGGCGTTTGCATATATTCGAAAAGTCGAATTTACAAATGTTAGTGTTTGTCGCAGAATGAATATGAAAAGCACATATAAAAACTGAATAAAGTTATAAAAGAATAAATCGAAAAACCCCATTTCAAAAAATAACATTGTATTTCTTCGCAGCGAATCAACAGTTTAAATTAAATTTCACTAACATTGTTTTCTAGCAGAAAAGCCTTTTGCACAATATAGTATTTATCGTTACGGCTTCTTTTATGGTCTTTTGAAACATATCACGTTTTCGGAAATCGTTGGTGATTGTCATTCAGCGCGCCTATAAACATGATTTACGTCATATTCAACAACCTACATTTGATCAGTTCTTCACTTAATGTATTATTAATTGAGAAATGTAAATTTCAGATTATCGAATAGTGCATGTCATATTAAGCATGTAGTATCACAAAATCTCAATTTATATTCACTGGCGTTTGCATATATTCGAAAAGTCGAATTTACAAATGTTAGTGTTTGTCGCAGAATGAATATGAAAAGCACATATTAAAACTGAATAATGTTATAAAAGAATAAATCGAAAAACCCCATTTAAAAAAATAACATTGTATTTCTACGCAGCGAATCAACATTTTAAATTAAATTTCTATAACATTGTTTTCTAGCAGAAAAGCCGATTGCAGCATATAGTATTTATCGTTACGGCTACTTTTATAGTCTTTTTGAAACATATCACGTTTTCGGAAATCGTTGGTTATTGTCATTCAGCGCGCCGATAAACATGCTTTACGTCATATTCAACAACCTACATTTGATCAGTTCTACACTTAATTTATTATTATTTGATACATGTAAATTTCAGATTATCGTATAGTGTATGTCAGATTAAGCATGTAGTATCATAAAATCTAAATTTACATTCAATGGCGTTTGCATATATTCGAAAAGTCGAATTTACAAATGTTAGTGTTTGACGCAGAATGAATATGGAAAGCACATATAAAAACTGAATAATGTTATAAAAGAATAAATCAAAAAACCCCATTTCAAAAAATAACATTGTATTTCTTCGCAACGAATCAACAGTTTAAATTAAATTTCACTAACATTGTTTTCTAGCATAAAAGCCTGTGGCACCATACAGTATTTATCGTTACGGCTACTTTTATAGTCTTTTTGAAACATATCACGTTTTCGGAAATCGTTGGTGATTGTCATTCAGCGCGCCTATAAACGTGATTTACGTCATATTCAACAACCTACATTTGATCAGTTCTTTACTCAATGTATTATTAATTGAGAAATGTAAAGTTCAGATTATCGAATAGTGCATGTCAGATTAAGCATGTAGTATCATAAAATAACAATTTACATTCAATGGCGTTTGCATATATGCGAAAAGTCGAATTTACAAATGTTAGTGTTTGTCGCAGAATGAATATGAAAAGCACATATAAAAACTGAATAAATTTATAAAAGAATAAATCGAAAAACCCCATTTCAAAAAATAACATTGTATTTCTTCGCAGCGAATCAGCAGTTTAAATTAAATTTCACTAACATTGTTTTCTAGCAGAAAAGCCGTTTGCAGCATATAGTATTTATCGTTCCGGCTTCTTTTATAGTCTTTTTGAAACATATCACGTTTTTGGAAATCGTTGGTGATTGTCATTGAGCGCGCCTATAAACATAATTTACGTCAAATTCAACAACCTTCATTTGATCAGTTCTTTACTTAATGTATTATTAATTGAGAAATGTAAATTTCAGATCATCGAATAGTGCATGTCAGATTAAGCATGTAGTATCATAAAATCTCAATTTACATTCAATGTCGTTTGCATATATTCGAAAAGTCGAATTTACAAATGTTAGTGTTTGTCGCAGAATGAATATGAAAAACACATATAACAACTGAATAAAGTTATAAAAGAATAAATCGAAAAACCCCATTTCAAAAAATAACATTGTATTTCTTCGCAACGAATCAACAGTTTAAATTAAATTTAACTAACATTGTTTTCTAACAGAAAAGCCGTTTTGCAGCATATAGTATTTATCGTTACGGCTGCTTTTATAGTCTTTTTGAAACATTTCACGTTTTTGGAAATCGTTGGTGATTGTCATTCAGCGCGTCCATAAACATGATTTACGTCAAATTCAACAACCTTGATTTGATCAGTTATTTACTTATTGTGTTATTAATTGAGAAATGTAAAGTTCAGATTATCGAATAGTGCATGTCAGATTAAGCATGTAGTATCATAAAATAACAATTTACATTCAATGGCGTTTGCATATATTCGAAAAGTCGAATTTACAAATGTTAGTGTTTGTCGCAGAATGAATATGAAAAGCACATATAAAAACTGAATAATGTTATAAAAGAATAAATCGAAAAACCCCATTTCAAAAAATAACATTGTATTTCTTCGCAACGAATCAACAGTTTAAATTAAATTTCACTAACATTGTTTTCTAGCAGAAATCATACAGTGCCGGCTGCTTTTATAGTCTTTTTGAAACATATCACGTTTTTGGAAATCGTTGGTGATTGTCATTCAGCGCGTCCATAAACATGATTTACGTCAAATTCAACAACCTTCATTTCATCAGTTCTTCACGTAATGTATTTTTAATTGAGAAATGTGAATTGTGTTTGCATATATTCGAAAAGTCGAATTTACAAATGTTAGTGTTTGTCGCAGAATGAATATGAAAAGCACATATAAAAACTGAATAAAGTTATAAAAGAATAAATCGAAAAACCCCATTTCAAAAAATAACATTGTATTTCATCGCAGCGAATCAACAGTTTACATTAAATTTCACTAACATTGTTTTCTAGCAGAAAAGCCGTTTGCAGCATATAGTATTTATCGTTACGGCTACTTTTATGGTCTTTTTGAAACATATCACGTTTTTGGAAATCGTTGGTGATTGTCATTGAGCGCGCCTATAAACATAATTTACGTCAAATTCAACAACCTACATTTGATCAGTTCTTTACTCAATGTATTATTAATTGAGAAATGTAAATTTCAGATTATCGAATAGTGCATGTCAGATTAAGCATGTAGTATCATAAAATGTCAATTTACATTCAATGGCGTTTGCATATATTCGAAAAGTCGAATTTACAAATGTTAGTGTTTGTCGCAGAATGAATATGAAAAGCACATATAAAAACTGAATAAAGTTATAAAAGAATAAATCGAAAAACCCCATTTCAAAAAATAACATTGTATTACTTCGCAGCGAATCAACAGTTTAAATTAAATTACAATAATATTGTTTTCTAACAGACAAGCCGTTTGCAGCATATAGTATTTATCGTTACGGCTACTTTTATGGTCTTTTTGAAACATATCACGTTTTCGGAAATCGTTGGTGATTGTCATTCAGCCCGTCTATAAACATGATTTACGCCAAATTCAACAACCTGCATTTGATCAGTTCTTCACTTAATGTATTATTAATTGAGAAATGTAAATTTCAGATTATCGAATAGTGCATGTCATATTAAGCATGTAGTATCATAAAATATCAATTTATATTCAATGGCGTTTGCATATATTCGAAAAGTCGAATTTACAAATGTTAGTGTTTGTCGCAGAATGAATACGAAAAGTACATATAAAAACTGAATAAAGTTATAAAAGAATAAATCGAAAAACCCCATTTCAAAAAATAACATTGTATTTCTTCTCAACGAATCAACAGTTTAAATTAAATTTCACTAACATTTTTTTCTAGCAGAAAAGCCGTTTGCACCATATAGTATTTGTCGTTACGGCTACTTTTATGGTCTTTTTGAAACATATCACGTTTTCGGAAATCGTTGGTGATTGACATTCAGCGCGACTATAAACATGATTTACGTCATATTCAACAACCTACATTTGTTTAGTTCTTCACTTAATGTATTATTAATTGAGAAATGTAAATTTCAGATTATCGAATAGTGCATGTCAGATTAAGCATGTAGTATCATAAAATCTCAATTTATATTCAATGGCGTTTGCATATATTCGAAAAGTCGAATTTACAAATGTTAGTGTTTGTCGCAGAATGAATATGAAGAGCACATATAAAAACTGAATAATGTTATAAAAGAATAAATCGAAAAACCCCATTTCAAAAAATAACATTGTATTTCTTGGCAACGAATCAACATTTTAAATTAAATTTCACTAACATTGTTTTCTAGCAGAAAAGCCGTTTGCAGCATATAGTATTTATCGTTACGGCTACTTTTATAGTCTTTTTGAAACATATCACGTTTTTGGAAATCGTTGCTGATTGTCATTCAGCGCGTCCATAAACATGATTTACGTCAAATTCAACAACCTTGATTTGATCAGTTCTATACTTAATGTATTATTAATTGAGAAATGTAAATTTCAGATTATCCTATAGTGCATGTCAGAATAAACATGTAGTATCATAAAATCTCAATTTATATTCAATGGCTTTTGCATATATTCGAAAAGTCGAATTTACAAATGTTAGTGTTTGTTGCAGAATGAGTATGAAAAGCACATATAAAAACTGAATAATGTTATAAAAGAATAAATCAAAAAACCCCATTTCAAAAAATAACATTGTATTTCTTCGCAACGAATCAACAGTTTAAATTAAATTTCACTAACATTGTTTTCTAGCAGAAACGCCGTTTGCAACATATAGTATTTATAGTTTCGGCTACTTTTATAGACTTTTTAAAACATATCACGTTTTTGGAAATCGTTGGTGATTCTCATTCAGCGCGTCCATAAACATGATTTACGTCAAATTCAACAACCTTCATTTCATCAGTTCTTCACGTAATGTATTTTTAATTGAGAAATGTGAATTGTGTTTGCATATATTCGAAAAGTCGAATTTACAAATGTTAGTGTTTGTCGCAGAATGAATATGAAAAGCACATATAAAAACTGAATAAAGTTATAAAAGAATAAATCGAAAAACCCCATTTCAAAAAATAACATTGTATTTCTTCGCAACGAATCAACAGTTTACATTAAATTACACTAACATTGTTTTCTAGCAGAAAAGCCGTTTGCAGCATATACATTTCCGGCTACTTTTATTGTCTTTTTGTAAGATATCACGTTTTTGGAAATCGTTGGTGATTGTCATTGAGCGCGCCTATAAACATAATTTACGTCAAATTCAACAACCTACATTTGATCAGTTCTTTACTCAATGTATTATTAATTGAGAAATGTAAATTTTAGATTATCGAATAGTGTATGTTAGAATAAGTATGTAGTATCATAAAATCTCAATTCATATTCAATGGCGTTTGCATATATTCGAAAATTCGAATTTACAAATGTTAGTGTTTGTCGCAGAATGAATATGAAAAGCACATATAAAAACTGAATAATGTTATAAAGCAGTTTAAATTAAATTTCACTAACATTGTTTTCTAGCAGAAATCATACAGTTCCGGCTACTTTTATAGTCCTTTTTAAACATATCACGTTTTTGAAAATCGTTTGTGATTGTCAGTCAGCGCTTCCAAAAAAATGATTAACGTCAAATTCAAAAAACTTGATTTGATCAGTTATATACTTAATGTATTATCAATTGAGAAAAGCAAATTTCAGATTATCGAAAAGTGCATTTCAAAGTAAGCATCGAGTATCATAAAATCTAAATTTATATTCAATGGCGTTTGCATATATTCGAAAAGACGAATTTACAAATGTTACTGTTTGTCGCAGAATGAATATGAAAAGCACATATAAATACTGAATAATGTTATAAAACTATAATTCGAAAAACCCCATTTCAAAAAATAACATTGTATTTCTTCGCAGCGAATCAACAGTTTAAATTAAATTACACTAATATTGTTTTCTAACAGAAAAGCCGTTTACAGCATATAGTATTTATCGTTACGGCTACTTTTATGGTCTTTTTGAAACATATCACGTTTTTGGAAATCGTTGGTGATTGTCATTGAGAGCGCCTATAAACATAATTTACGTCAAATTCAACAACCTTCATTGGATCAGTTCTTTACTTAATGTATTATTAATTGAGAAATGTAAATTTCAGATCATCGAATAGTGCATGTCAGATTAAGCATGTAGTATCATAAAATCTCAATTTACATTCAATGGCGTTTGCATATATTCGAAAAGACGAATTTACAAATGTTAGTGTTTGTCGCAGAATGAATATGAAAAGCAAATATAAAAACTGAATAAAGTTATAAAAGAATAAATCGAAAAACCCCATTTCAAAAAATAACATTGTATTTCTTCGCAGCGAATCAACAGTTTAAATTAAATTACACTAACGTTGTTTTCTAGCAGAAAAGCCGTTTGCACAATATAGTATTTATCGTTCCGGCTACTTTTATAGTCTTTTTGAAACATATCACGTTTTTGGAAATCGTTGATGATTGTCATTGAGCGCTTCTAGAAAAATAGTTTACGTCAAATTCAACAACCTTGATTTGATCAGTTCTTTACTTAATGTCTTATTAATTGAGAAATTTAAATTTCAGATTATCGAATAGTGCATGTCAGATTAAGCATGTAGTATCATAAAATCTCAATTTACATTCAATGGCGTTTGCATATATTAGAAAAGTCGAATTTACAAATGTTAGTGTTTGTCGCAGAATGAATAAGAAAAGCACATATAGAAACTGAATAAAGTTATAAAAGAATAAATCGATAAACCCCATTTCAAAAAATAACATGGTATTTCTTCGCAGCGAATCAACAGTTTAAATTAAATTACACTAATATTGTTTTCTAACAGAAAAGCCGTTTGCAGCATACAGTTCCGGCTACTTTTATAGTCCTTTTTAAACATATCACGTTTTTGAAAATCGTTGGTGATTGTCATTCAGCGCGTCCATAAACATGATTTACTTCAAATTCAACAACCTTCATTTCATCAGTTCCTCAAGTAATGTATTTTTAATTGAGAAATGTGAATTGTGTTTGCATATATTCGAAAAGTCGAATTTACAAATGTTAGTGTTTGTCGCAGAATGAATATGAAAAGCACATATAAAAACTGAATAAAGTTATAAAAGAATAAATCGAAAAACCCCATTTCAAAAAATAACATTGTATTTCTTCGCAGCGAATCAACAGTTAACATTAAATTACACTAACATTGTTTTCTAGCAGAAAAGCCGTTTGCACAATACAGTTCCGGCTACTTTTATTGTCTTTTTGTAAGATATCACGTTTTTGGAAATCGTTGGTGATTGTCATTGAGCGCGCCTATAAACATAATTTACGTCAAATTCAACAACCTACATTTGATCAGTTCTTTACTCAATGTATTATTAATTGAGAAATGTAAATTTCAGATTATCGAATAGTGCATGTCAAATTAAGCATGTATTATCATAAAATGTCAATTTACATTCAATGGCGTTTGCATATATTCGAAAAGTCGAATTTACAAATGTTAGTGTTTGTCGCAGAATGAATATGAAAAGCACATATAAAAACTGAATAAAGTTATAAAAGAATAAATCGAAAAACACCATTTCCTAAAATAAAATTGTATTTCTTCGCAGCGAATCAACAGTTTAAATTAAATTTCACTAACATTGTTTTCCATCAGAAAAGCCGTTTGCACAATATAGTATTTATCGTTCCGCCTGCTTTTATAGTCTTTTTGAAACATATCACGTTTTTGGAAATCGTTGGTGATTGTCATTCAGCGCGTCCATAAACATGATTTACGTCAAATTCAACAACCTTGATTTGATCAGTTCTATACTTAATGTATTATTAATTGAGAAATGTAAATTTCAGATTATCGAATAGTGCATGTCAGATTAAGCATGTAGTATCATAAAATCTCAATTTACATTCAATGGCGTTTGCATATATTCGAAAAGTCGAATTTACAAATGTTTGTGTTTGTCGCAGAATGAATATGAAAAGCACATATAAAAACTGAATAATGTTATAAAAGAATAAATCGAAAAACCCCATTTCAAAAAATAACATTGTATTTCTTCGCAGCGAATCAACAGTTTAAATTAAATTACACTAACATTGTTTTCTAGCAGAAAAGCCGTTTGCACAATACAGTATTTATCGTTCTGGCTACTTTTATGGTCTTTTTGAAACATATCACGTTTTTGGAAATCGTTGGTGATTGTCATTGAGAGCGCCTATAAACATAATTTACGTCAAATTCAACAACCTTCATTGGATCAGTTCTTTACTTAATGTATTATTAATTGAGAAATGTAAATTTCAGATCATCGAATAGTGCATGTCAGATTAAGCATGTAGTATCATAAAATCTCAATTTACATTCAATGTCGTTTGCATATATTCGAAAAGTCGAATTTATAAAATGTTAGTGTTTGTCGCAGAATGAATTTGAAAAGCACGTATAAAAACAGAATAAAGTGATAAAACAATAAATAGAGACACCCCATGTCAAAAAATAACATTGTATTGCGTCGCAGCGAATCAACAGTTTACATTAAATTACACTAACATTGTTTTCCAGCAGAAAAGCCGTTTGCACAATACAGTATTTATCGTTACGGCTACTTTTATAGTCTTTTTGTAACATATCACGTTTTTGGAAATCGTTGGTGATTGTCATTGAGAGCTCCTATAAACATGATTTACGTCAAATTCAACAACCTTGATTTGATCAGTTCTTTACTAAATGTATTATTATTTAAGAAATTTAAATTTCAGATTATCGAATAGTGCATGTCAGATTAAGCATGTAGTATCATAAAATCTCAATTTACATTCAATGGCGTTTGCATATATTATAAAAGTCGAATTTACAAATGTTAGTGTTTGTCGCAGAATGAATAAGAAAAGCACATATAGAAACTGAATAAAGTTATAAAAGAATAAATCGAAAAACCCCATTTCAAAAAATAACATGGTATTTGTTCGCAGCGAATCAGCAGATTAAATTAAATTACACTAACATTGTTTTCTAGCAGAAAATCCGTTTGCATAATACAGTTCCGGCTACTTTTATGGTCTTTTTGAAACATATCACGTTTTTGGAAATCGTTGGTGATTGTCATTGAGAGCGCCTATAAACATAATTTACGTCAAATTCAACAACCTGCATTTGATCAGTTCTTCACTTAGTGTATTATTAATTGAGATATAAAAAATACGGTTTATCGAATAGTGTATGTCAGATTAAGTATGTAGTAAAATAAAATCTCAATTTACATTCAATGGTGTTTGCGTATATTAGAAAAGTAGAATTTAAAAATGTTAGCATTTGTCGCAGAATGAATACGAAAAGCACATATAAGAACTGAATAAAGTTATAAAGGAATAAATCGAAAAACCCCATTTCAAAAAATAACATTGTATTTTTTCTCAACGAATCAACAGTTTAAATTAAATTTCACTAACATTTTTTTCTAGCAGAAAAGCCGATGCACCATACAGTTCCGGCTACTATTATAGTCTTTTTGAAACATATCACGTGTTTGAAAATCGTTGGTGATTGTCATTCAGCGCGTCCATAAACATGATTTACTTCAAATTCGACAACCTTCATTTCATCAGTACTTCACTTAATGAATTTTTAATTGAGAAATGTGAATTGTGTTTGCATATATTCGAAATGTCGAATTTACAAATGTTAGTGTTTGTCGCAGAATGAATATGAAAAGCACATATAAAAACTGATTAATGTTATAAAAGAATAAATCGAAAAAACCCATTTCAAAAAATAAGATTGTATTTCTTCGCAATGAATCAACAGTTTAAATTAAATTTCACTAACATTGTTTTCTAGCAGAAAAGCCTTTTGCACCATACAGTTCCGGCTGCTTTTATAGTCTTTTTGAAACATATGACGTTTTTGGAAATCGTTGGTGATTGTCATTCAGCGCGTCCATAAACATGATTTACGTCAAATTCAACAACCTTGATTTGATCAGATCTATACTTAATGTATTATTAATTGAGAAATGTAAATTTCAGATTATTGAATAGTGCATGTCATATTAAGCATGTAGTATCATAAAATCTCAATTTATATTCAATGGCGTTTGCATATATTCGAAAAGTCGAATTTACAAATGTTAGTGTTTGTCGCAGAATGAATATGAAAAGCACCAATAAAAACTGAATAATGTTATAAAAGAATAAATCGAAAAACCCCAGTTCAAAAAATAACATTGTATTTCATCGCAGCAAATCAACAGTTTACATTAAATTACACTAACATTGTTTTCTAGCAGAAAAGCCGTTTGCACAATACAGTTCCGGCTACTTTTATAGTCTTTTTGAAACATATCACGTTTTTGGAAATCGTTGGTGATTGTCATTCAGCGCGCCTATAAACATGATTTACGTCATATTCAACAACCTACATTTGATCAGTTCTTCACTTAATGTATTATTAATTGAGAAATGTAAATTTCAGATTATCGAATAGTGCATGTCATATTAAGCATGTAGTATCATAAAATCTCAATTTACATTCAATGGCGTTTGCATATATTCGAAAAGTCGAATTTACAAATGTTTGTGTTTGTCGCAGAATGAATATGAAAGCACATATAAAAACTGAATAATGTTATAAAAGAATAAATCGAAAAACCCCATTTCAAAAAATAACATTGTATTTCATCGCAACGAATCAACAGTTTAAATTAAATTTCACTAACATTGTTTTCTAGCAGAAAAGCCGTTTTCACCATACAGTTCCGGCTTCTTTTATTTTATTTTTGTGACAGTTGACGTTTTTGGTTATCGTTGGTGATTGTCATTCAGCGCGTCCATAAACATGATTTACGTCAAATTCAACAACCTTGATTTGATCAGTTCTATACTTAATGTATTATTAATTGAGAAATGTAAATTTCAGATTATCGAATAGTGCATGTCATATTAAGCATGTAGTATCATAAAATCTCAATTTATATTCAATGGCGTTTGCATATATTCGAAAAGTCGAATTTACAAATGTTCGTGTTTGTCGCAGAATGAATATGAAAAGCACATATAAAAACTGAATAATGTTATAAAAGAATAAATCGAAAAACCCCATTTCAAAAAATAACATTGTATTTCTTCGCAGCGAATCAACAGTTTACATTAAATTACACTAACATTGTTTTCTAGCAGAAAAGCCGTTTGCACCATACAGTTCCGGCTACATTTATTGTCTTTTTGTAACATATCACGTTTTTGAAAATCGTTGGTGATTGTCATTCAGCGCGTCCATAAACATGATTTACTTCAAATTCAACAACCTTCATTTCATCAGTTCTTCACGTAATGTATTTTTAATTGAGAAATGTGAATTGTGTTTGCATATATTCGAAAAGACGAATTTACAAATGTTAGTGTTTGTCGCAGAATGAATATGAAAAGCACATATAAAAACTGAATAAAGTTATAAAAGAATAAATCGAAAAACGCCATTTCAAAAAATAACATTGTATTTCATCGCAGCGAATCAACAGTTTAAATTAAATTTCTCTAACATTGTTTTCTAGCAGAAAAGCCGATTGCACTATACAGTTCCGGCTACTTTTGTGGTCTTTTTGAAACATATCACGTTTTCGGAAATCGTTGGTGATTGTCATTCAGCGCGTCTATAAACATGATTTACGCCAAATTCAACAACCTGCATTTGATCAGTTCTTCACTTAATTCGGTTTATCGAATAGTGTATGTCAGATTAAGTATGTAGTAAAATAAAATCTCAATTTACATTCAATGGTGTTTGCGTATATTAGAAAAGTCAAATTTAAAAATGTTAGCATTTGTCGCAGAATGAATACGAAAAGCACATATAAAAACTGAATAAAGTTATAAACTAATAAATAGAAAAACCCCATTTCAAAAAATAACATTGTATTTTTTCTCAACGAATCAACAGTTTAAATTAAATTTCACTAACATTTTTTTCTAGCAGAAAAGCAGTTTGCACCATACATTTCCGGCAACTTTTATAGTCTTTTTGAAACATATCACGTTTCTGAAAATCGTTGGTGATTGTCATTCAGCGCGTCCATAAACATGATTTACTTCAAATTCAACAACCTTCATTTCATCAGTTCTTCACGTAATGTATTTTTAATTGAGAAATGTGAATTGTGTTTGCATATATTCGAAAAGTCGAATTTACAAATGTTAGTGTTTGTCGCAGAATGAATATGAAAAGCACATATAAAAACTGAATAAAGATATAAAAGAATAAATCGAAAAACCCCATTTCAAAAAATAACATTGTATTTCTTCGCAGCGAATCAACAGTTTAAATTAAATTTCTATAACATTGTTTTCTAGCAGAAAAGCCGATTGCACCATGCAGTTCCGGCTACTTTTATAGTCTTTTTGAAACATTACATGTTTTTGGAAATCGTTGGTGATTGTCATTCAGCGCGCCTATAAACATGATTTACGTCATATTCAACAACCTGCATTTGATCAGTTCTTCACTTAATGTATTATTAATTGAGAAATGTAAATTTCAGATAATCGAATAGTGCATGTCATATTAAGCATGTAGTATCACAAAATCTCAATTTATATTCAATGGCGATTGCATATATTCGAAAAGTCGAATTTACAAACGTTCGTGTTTGTCGCAGAATGAATATGAAAAGCACATATAAAAACTGAATAAATTTATAAAAGAATAAATCGAAAAACCCCATTTCGAAAAATAACATTGTATTTCATCGCAGCGAATCAACAGTTTAAATTAAATTTCTCTAACATTGTTTTCTAGCAGAAAATCCGTTTGCATAATACAGTTCCGGCTACTTTTATAGTCTTTTTGAAACATATCACGTTTTTGGAAATCGTTGGTGATTGTCATTGAGCGCGCCTATAAACATAATTTACGTCAAATGCAACAACCTTCATTTGATCAGTTCTTTACTTAATGTATTATTAATTGAGAAATGTAAATTTCAGATTATCGAATAGTGCATGTCATATTAAGCATGCAGTATCACAAAATCTCAATTTATATTCAATGGCGTTTGCATATATTCGAAAAGTCGAATTTACAAATGTTAGTGTTTGTCGCAGAATGAATATGAAAAGCACATATAAAAACTGAATAAAGTTATAAAAGAATAAATCGAAAAACCCCATTTAAAAAAATAACATTGTATTACTTCGCAACGAATCAACATTTTAAATTTAATTTCAATAACATTGTTTTCTAGCAGAAAAGCCGATTGCACCATACAGTTCCGGCTACTTTTATAGTCTTTTTGAAACATATCACGTTTTTGGAAATCGTTGGTGATTGTCATTCAGCGCGTCCATAAACATGATTTACGTCAAATTCAACAACCTTGATTTGATCAGTTCTATACTTAATGTATTATTAATTGAGAAATGTAAATTTCAGATTATCGAATAGTGCATGTCATATTAAGCATGTAGTATCATAAAATCTCAATTTACATTCAATGGCGTTTGCATATATTCGAAAAGTCGAATTTACAAATGTTAGTGTTTGTCGCAGAATGAATATGAAAAGCACATATAAAAACTGAATAATGTTATAAAGCAGTTTAATTTATATTTCACTAACATTGTTTTCTAGCACAAATCATACAGTTCCGGCTGCTTTTATAGTCTTTTTGAAACATATCACGTTTTTGGAAATCGTTGGTGATTGTCATTCAGCGCGTCCATAAACATGATTTACGTCAAATTCAACAACCTTGATTTGATCAGTTCTATACTTAATGTATTATTAATTGAGAAATGTAAATTTCAGATTATCGAATAGTGCATGTCATATTAAGCATGTAGTATCATAAAATCTCAATTTATATTCAATGGCGTTTGCATATATTCGAAAAGTCGAATTTACAAATGTTATTGTTTGTCGCAGAATGAATATGAAAAGCACATATAAAAACTGAATAATGTTATAAAAGAATAAATCGAAAAACCCCATTTCAAAAAATAACATTGTATTTCTTCGCAACGAATCAACAGTTTAAATTAAATTTCACTAACATTGTTTTCTAGCAGAAAAGCCTTTTGCACCATACAGTTCCGGCTGCTTTTATAGTCTTTTTGAAACATATGACGTTTTTGGAAATCGTTGGTGATTGTCATTCAGCGCGTCCATATATATGATTTACGTCAAATTCAACAACCTTGATTTGATCAGTTTAATGTATTATTAATTGAGAAATGTAAATTTCAGATTATCCAATAGTGCATGTCATATTAAGCATGTAGTATCACAAAATCTCAATTTATATTCAATGGCGTTTGCATATATTCGAAAAGTCGAATTTACAAATGTTAGTCTTTGTCGCAGAATGAATATGAAAAGCACATATAAAAACTGAATAATGTTATAAAAGAATAAATCGAAAAACCCCATTACAAAAAATAACATTGTATTTCATCGCAGCGAATCAACAGTTTACATTAAATTACACTAACATTGTTTTCTAGCAGAAAAGCCGTTTGCACAATACAGTTCCGGCTACTTTTATAGTCTTTTTGAAACATATCACGTTTTTGGAAATCGTTGGTGATTGTCATTGAGCGCGCCTATAAACATAATTTACGTCAAATGCAACAACCTTCATTTGATCAGTTCTTTACTTAATGTATTATTAATTGAGAAATGTAAATTTCAGATTATCGAATAGTGCATGTCAGATTAAGCATGTAGTATCATAAAATGTCAATTTACATTCAATGTCGTTTGCATATATTCGAAAAGTCGAATTTACAAATGTTAGTGTTTGTCGCAGAATGAATATGAAAAGCAAATGTAAAAACTGAATAAAGTTATAAAAGAATAAATCGAAAAACCCCATTTCAAAAAATAACATTGTATTACTTCGCAGCGAATCAACAGTTTAAATTAAATTACAATAATATTGTTTTCTAACAGACAAGCCTTTTGCAGCATATAGTATTTATCGTTACGGCTTCTTTTATGGTCTTTTGAAACATATCACGTTTTTGAAATCGTTGGTGATTGTCATTCAGCGCGTCTATAAACATGATTTACGCCAAATTCAACAACCTGCATTTGATCAGTTCTTCACTTAATGTATTTTTAAGTGAGATATAGAAAATTCGGTTTATCGAATAGTGTATGTCAGAATAAGTATGTAGTAAATTAAAATCTCAATTTACATTCAATGGTGTTTGCGTATATTAGAAAAGTCAAATTTAAAAAAGTTAGCATTTGTCGCAGAATGAATACGAAAAGCACATATAAAAACTGAATAAAGTTATAAAAGAATAAATCGAAAAACCCCATTTCAAAAAATAACATTGTATTTCTTCTCAACGAATCAACAGTTTAAATTAAATTTCACTAACATTTTTTTCTAGCAGAAAAGCCGTTTGCAACATACAGTTCCGGCTACTTTTATAGTCTTTTTGAAACATATCACGTTTCTGAAAATCGTTGGTGATTGTCATTCAGCGCGTCCATAAACATGATTTACTTCAAATTCAACAACCTTCATTTCATCAGTTCTTCACGTAATGTATTTTTAATTGAGAAATGTGAATTGTGTTTGCAGATTTTCGAAAAGTCGAATTTACAAAATTTAGTGTTTTTAGCATAAAGAATATGAAAAGCACATATAAAAACTGAATCAAGTTATAAAAGAATAAATCGAAAAACCCCATTTCAAGAAATAACATTGTATTTCTTCGCAGCGAATCAACAGTTTAAATTAAATTTCTATAACATTGTTTTCTAGCAGAAAAGCCGATTGCACCATGCAGTTCCGGCTACTTTTATAGTCTTTTTGAAACATTTCACGTTTTTGGAAATCGTTGGTGATTGTCATTCAGCGCGTCCATAAACATGATTTACGTCAAATTCAACAACCTTCATTTCATCAGTTCTTCACGTAATGTATTTTTAATTGAGAAATGTGAATTGTGTTTGCATATATTCTAAAAGTCGAATTTACAAATGTTAGTGTTTGTCGCAGAATGAATAAGAAAAGCACATATAGAAACTGAATAAAGTTATAAAAGAATAAATCGAAAAACCCCATTTTAAAAAATAACATGGTATTTCTTGACTGCGAATCAACAGTTTAAATTAAATTTCTCTAACATTGTTTTCTAGCAGAAAAGCCGATTGCACCATGCAGTTCCGGCAACTTTTATAGTCTTTTTGAAACATATCACGTCTTCGGAAATCGTTGGTGATTGTCATTCAGCGCGCCTCTAAACATGATTTACGTCATATTCAACAACCTACATTTGATCAGTTCGATACTTAATGTATTATTAATTGAGAAATGTAAATTTCAGATTATCGAATAGTGCATGTCATATTAAGCATGTAGTATCATAAAATCTCAATTTATATTCAATGGCGTTTGCATATATTCGAAAAGTCGAATTTACAAATGTTAGTGTTTGTCGCAGAATGAATATGAAAAGCACATATAAAAACTGAATAATGTTATAAAAGAATAAATCGAAAAACCCCATTTCAAAAAATAACATTGTATTTCTTCGCAACGAATCAACAGTTTAAATTAAATTTCACTAACATTGTTTTCTAGCAGAAAAGCCTTTTGCACCATACAGTTCCGGCTCCTTTTATAGTCTTTTTGAAACATATCACGTTTTTGGAAATCGTTGGTGATTGTCATTCAGCGCGTCCATAAACATGATTTACGTCAAATTCAACAACCTTGATTTGATCAGTTCTATACTTAATGTATTATTAATTGAGAAATGTAAATTTCAGATTATCGAATAGTGCATGTCATATTAAGCATGTAGTATCATAAAATCTCAATTTATATTCAATGGCTTTTGCATATATTCGAAAAGTCGAATTTACAAATGTTAGTGTTTGTTGCAGAATGAGTATGAAAAGCACATATAAAAACTGAATAATGTTATAAAGCAGTTTACATTAAATTTCACTAACATTGTTTTCTAGCAGAAATCATACAGTTCCGGCTGCTTTTATAGTCTTTTTGAAACATATCACGTTTTTGGAAATCGTTGGTGATTGTCATTCAGCGCGTCCATAAACATGATTTACGTCAAATTCAACAACCTTGATTTGATCAGTTCTATACTTAATGTATTATTAATTGAGAAATGTAAATTTCAGATTATCGAATAGTGCATGTCATATTAAGCATGTAGTATCATAAAATCTCAATTTATATTCAATGGCTTTTGCATATATTCGAAAAGTCGAATTTACAAATGTTAGTGTTTGTCGCAGAATGAATATGAAAAGCACATATAAAAACTGAATAATGTTATAAAAGAATAAATCGAAAAACCCCATTTCGAAAAATAACATTGTATTTCTTCGCAACGAATCAACAGTTTAAATTAAATTTCACTAACATTGTTTTCTAGCAGAAAAGCCTTTTGCACCATACAGTTCCGGCTCCTTTTATAGTCTTTTTGAAACATATCACGTTTTTGGAAATCGTTGGTGATTGTCATTCAGCGCGTCCATAAACATGATTTACGTCAAATTCAACAACCTTCATTTGATCAGTTTAATGTATTATTAATTGAGAAATGTAAATTTCAGATTATCCAATAGTGCATGTCATATTAAGCATGTAGTATCACAAAATCTCAATTTATATTCAATGGCGTTTGCATATATTCGAAAAGTCGAATTTACAAATGTTAGTCTTTGTCGCAGAATGAATATGAAATGCACATATAAAAACTGAATCAAGTTATAAAAGAATAAATCGAAAAACCCCATTTCAAAAAATAACATTGTATTTCATCGCAGCGAATCAACAGTTTACATTAAATTACACTAAAATTGTTTTCTAGCAGAAAAGCCGTTTGCACAATACAGTTCCGGCTACTTTTATAGTCTTTTTGTAACATATCACGTTTTTGGAAATCGTTGGTGATTGTCATTGAGCGCGCCTATAAACATAATTTACGTCAAATTCAACAACCTACATTTGATCAGTTCTTTACTCAATGTATTATTAATTGAGAAATGTAAATTTCAGATTATCGAATAGTGCATGTCAAATTAAGCATGTAGTACCATAAAATGTCAATTTACATTCAATGGCGTTTGCATATATTCGAAAAGTCGAATTTACAAATGTTAGTGTTTGTCGCAGAATGAATATGAAAAGCACATGTAAAAACTGAATAAAGTCATAAAAGAATAAATCGAAAAACCCCATTTCAAAAATAACATTGTATTACTTCGCAGCGAGTCAACAGTTTAAATTAAAATACACTAAAATAGTTTAATAACATACAATCAGATTGCAGCATAAAGTATTTATCGTTACCTCTAATTTTATCGTCTTTGTGAAAAATATCACGTTTTCGGAAATCGTTGGTGATTGTCATTCAGCGCGTCTATAAACATGATTTACGCCAAATTCAACAACCTGCATTTGATCAGTTCTTCACTTAATGTATTATTAATTGAGATATAGAAAATTCGGTTTATCGAATAGTGTATGTCAGAATAAGTATGTAGTAAATTAAAATCTCAATTTACATTCAATGGTGTTTGCGTATATTAGAAAAGTCAAATTTAAAAAAGTTAGCATTTGTCGCAGAATGAATACGAAAAGCACATATAAAAACTGAATAAAGTTATAAAATAATAAATCGAAAAACCCCATTTCAAAAAATAACATTGTATTTCTTCTCAACGAATCAACAGTTTAAATTAAATTTCACTAACATTTTTTTCTAGCAGAAAAGCCGTTTGCACCATACAGTTCCGGCTACTTTTATAGTCTTTTTGAAACATATCACGTTTTTGAAAATCGTTGGTGATTGTCATTCAGCGCGTCCATAAACATGATTTACTTCAAATTCAACAACCTTCATTTCATCAGTTCTTCACTTAATGTATTTTTAATTGAGAAATGTGAATTGTGTTTGCATATATTCGAAAAGTCGAATTTACAAATGTTAGTGTTTGTCGCAGAATGAATATGACAAGCACATATAAAAAATGAATAAAGTTATAAAAGAATAAATCGAAAAACCACATTTCAAGAAATAACATTGTATTACTTCGCAGCGAATCAACAGTTTAAATTAAATTTCTATAACATTGTTTTCTAGCAGAAAAGCCGATTGCACCATGCAGTTCCGGCTACTTTTATAGTCTTTTTGAAACATTTCACGTTTTTGGAAATCGTTGGTGATTGTCATTCAGCGCGTCCATAAACATGATTTACGTCAAATTCAACAACCTTCATTTCATCAGTTCTTCACGTAATGTATTTTTAATTGAGAAATGTGAATTGTGTTTGCATATATTCGAAAAGTCGAATTTACAAATGTTAGTGTTTGTCGCAGAATGAATATGAAAAGCACATATAAAAACTGAATAAATTTATAAAAGAATAAATCGAAAAACCCCATTTTAAAAAATAACATTGTATTTCTTCGCAGCGAATCAACAGTTTAAATTAAATTTCTCTAACATTGTTTTCTAGCAGAAAAGCCGATTGCACCATGCAGTTCCGGCTACTTTTATAGTCTTTTTGAAACATATCACGTTTTTGGAAATCGTTGGTGATTGTCATTCAGCGCGCCTATAAACATGATTTACGTCATATTCAACAACCTACATTTGATCAGTTCTTCACTTAATGTATTATTAATTGAGAAATGTAAATTTCAGATTATCGAATAGTGCATGTCAGATTAAGCATGTAGTATCATAAAATCTCAATTTACATTCAATGGCGTTTGCATATATTCGAAAAGTCGAATTTACAAATGTTAGTGTTTGTCGCAGAATGAATATGAAAAGCACATATAAAAACTGAATAATGTTATAAAAGAATAAATCGAAAAACCCCATTTCAAAAAATAACATTGTATTTCTTCGCAACGAATCAACAGTTTAAATTAAATTTCACTAACATTGTTTTCTAGCAGAAAAGCCTTTTGCACCATACAGTTCCGGCTGCTTTTATAGTCTTTTTGAAACATATCACGTTTTTGGAAATCGTTGGTGATTGTCATTCAGCGCGTCCATAAACATGATTTACGTCAAATTCAACAACCTTGATTTGATCAGTTCTATACTTAATGTATTATTAATTGAGAAATGTAAATTTCAGATTATCGAATAGTGCATGTCATATTAAGCATGTAGTATCATAAAATCTAAATTTACATTCAATGGCGTTTGCATATATTCGAAAAGTCGAATTTACAAATGTTAGTGTTTGTCGCAGAATGAATATGAAAAGCACATATAAAAACTGAATAATGTTATAAAGCAGTTTAAATTAAATTTCACTAACATTGTTTTCTAGCAGAAATCATACAGTTCCGGCTGCTTTTATAGTCTTTTTGAAACATATCACGTTTTTGGAAATCGTTGGTGATTGTCATTCAGCGCGTCCATAAACATGATTTACGTCAAATTCAACAACCTTGATTTGATCAGTTCTATACTTAATGTATTATTAATTGAGAAATGTAAATTTCAGATTATCGAATAGTGCATGTCATATTAAGCATGTAGTATCATAAAATCTCAATTTATATTCAATGGCGTTTGCATATATTCGAAAAGTCGAATTTACAAATGTTAGTCTTTGTCGCAGAATGAATATAAAAAGCACATATAAAAACTGAATAATGTTATAAAAGAATAAATCGAAAAACCACATTACAAAAAATAACATTGTATTTCATCGCAGCGAATCAACAGTTTACATTAAATTACACTAACATTGTTTTCTAGCAGAAAAGCCGTTTGCACAATACGGTTCCGGCTACTTTTATAGTCTTCTTGTAACATATCACGTTTTTGGAAATCGTTGGTGATTGTCATTGAGCGCGCCTATAAACATAATTTACGTCAAATGCAACAACCTTCATTTGATCAGTTCTTTACTTAATGTATTATTAATTGAGAAATGTAAATTTCAGATTATCGAATAGTGCATGTCAGATTAAGCATGTAGTATCATAAAATGTCAATTTACATTCAATGGCGTTTGCATATATTCGAAAAGTCGAATTTACAAATGTTAGTGTTTGTCGCAGAATGAATATGAAAAGCACATATAAAAACTGAATAAAGTTATAAAAGAATAAATCGAAAAACCCCATTTCAAAAATAACATTGTATTACTTCGCAGCGAATCAACAGTTTAAATTAAATTACAATAATATTGTTTTCTAACAGACAAGCCGTTTGCAGCATATAGTATTTATCGTTACGGCTACTTTTATGGTCTTTTTGAAACATATCACGTTTTCGGAAATCGTTGGTGATTGTCATTCAGCGCGTCTATAAACATGATTTACGCCAAATTCAACAACCTGCATTTGATCAGTTCTTCACTTAATGTATTATTAATTGAGATATAGAAAATTCGGTTTATCGAATAGTGTATGTCAGAATAAGTATGTAGTAAATTAAAATCTCAATTTACATTCAATGGTGTTTGCGTATATTAGAAAAGTCAAATTTAAAAATGTTAGCATTTGTCGCAGAATGAATACGAAAAGCACATATAAAAACTGAATAAAGTTATAAAATAATAAATCGAAAAACCCCATTTCAAAAAATAACATTGTATTTCTTCTCAACGAATCAACAGTTTAAATTAAATTTCACTAACATTTTTTTCTAGCAGAAAAGCCGTTTGCACCATACAGTTCCGGCTACTTTTATAGTCTTTTTGAAACATATCACGTTTTTGAAAATCGTTGGTGATTGTCATTCAGCGCGTCCATAAACATGATTTACTTCAAATGTAACAACCTTCATTTCATCAGTTCTTCACTTAATGTATTTTTAATTGAGAAATGTGAATTGTGTTTGCATATTTTCGAAAAGTCGAATTTACAAATGTTAGTGTTTGTCGCAGAATGAATATGAAAAGCACATATAAAAACTGAATAAAGTTATAAAAGAATAAATCGAAAAACCCCATTTCAAAAAATAACATTGTATTACTTCGCAGCGAATCAACAGTTTAAATTAAATTTCTATAACATTGTTTTCTAGCAGAAAAGCCGATTGCACCATGCAGTTCCGGCTACTTTTATAGTCTTTTTGAAACATATCACGTTTTCGGAAATAGTTGGTGATTGTCATTCAGCGCGCCTATAAACATGATTTACGTCATATTCAACAACCTACATTTGATCAGTTCTATACTTAATGTATTATTAATTGAGAAATGTAAATTTCAGATTATCGAATAGTGCATGTCATATTAAGCATGTAGTATCATAAAATCTCAATTTATATTCAATGGCGTTTGCATATATTCGAAAAGTCGAATTTACAAATGTTAGTGTTTGTCGCAGAATGAATATGAAAAGCACATATAAAAACTGAATAATGTTATACAAGCAGTTTAATTTATATTTCACTAACATTGTTTTCTAGCACAAATCATACAGTTCCGGCTCCTTTTATAGTCTTTTTGAAACATATCACGTTTTTGGAAATCGTTGGTGATTGTCATTCAGCGCGTCCATAAACATGATTTACGTCATATTCAACAACCTACATTTGATCAGTTCTATACTTAAGGTAGGAGTAATTGAGAACTGTAAATTTCAGATTATCGAATAGTGCATGACATATTAAGCATGCAGTATCATAAAATCTCAATTTAGATTCAATGGCGTTTGCATATATTCGAAAAGTCGAATTTACAAATGTTAGTGTTTGTCGCAGAATGAATATGAAAAGCACATATAAAAACTGAATAATGTTATAAAAGAATAAATCGAAAAACCCCATTTCGAAAAATAACATTGTATTTCTACGCAGCGAATCAACATTTTAAATTAAATTTCTATAACATTGTTTTCTAGCAGAAAAGCCGATTGCACCATGCAGTTCCGGCTACTTTTATAGTCTTTTTGAAACATATCACGTTTTCGGAAATCGTTGGTTATTGTCATTCAGCGCGCCGATAAACATGATTTACGTCATATTCAACAACCTACATTTTGTCAGTTCTTCACTTAATGTGTTATTAATTGAGAAATGTAAATTTCAGATTATCGAATAGTGCATGTCAGATTAAGCATGTAGTATCATAAAATCTCAATTTATATTCAATGGTGTTTGCGTATATTAGAAAAGTCAAATTTGAAAATGTTAGTGTTTGTCGCAGAATGAATATGAAAAGCACATATAAAAACTGAATAACGTTATAAAAGAATAAATCGAAAAACCCCATTTCAAAAACTAACATTGTATTTTTCTCAACGAATCAGCAGATTAAATTAAATTACACTAATATTGTTTTCTAACAGACAAGCCGTGTGCAGCATATAGTATTTATCGTTACGGCTACTTTTATGGTCTTTTTGAAACATATCACGTTTTCGGAAATCGTTGGTGATTGTCATTCAGCGCATCTATAAACATGATTTACGCCAAATTCAACAACCTGCATTTGATCAGTTCTTCACTTAATGTATCATTAATTGAGATATAGAAAATTCGGTTTATCGAATAGTGTATGTCAGATTAAGTATGTAGTAAAATAAAATCTCAATTTACATTCAATGGTGTTTGCGTATATTAGAAAAGTCAAATTTAAAAATGTTAGCATTTGTCGCAGAATGAATACGAAAAGCACATATAAAAACTGAATAAAGTTATAAAAGAATAAATCGAAAAACCCCATTTCAAAAAATAACATTGTATTTCTTCTCAACGAATCAACAGTTTAAATTAAATTTCACTAACATTTTTTTCTAGCAGAAAAGCCGTTTGCACCATACAGTTCCGGCTACTTTTATAGTCTTTTTGAAACATATCACGTTTTTGAAAATCGTTGGTGATTGTCATTCAGCGCGTCCATAAACATGATTTACTTCAAATTCAACAACCTTCATTTCATCAGTTCTTCATTTAATGTATTTTTAATTGAGAAATGTGAATTGTGTTTGCATATATTCGAAAAGTCGAATTTACAAATGTTAGTGTTTGTCGCAGAATGAATATGAAAAGCACATATAAAAACTGAATAAAGTTATAAAAGAATAAATCGAAAAACCCCATTTAAAAAAATAACATTGTATTTCTTCGCAACGAATCAACAGTTTAAATTAAATTTCACTAACATTGTTTTCTAGCAGAAATCATACAGTTCCGGCTGCTTTTATAGTCTTTTTGAAACATATCACGTTTTTGGAAATCGTTGGTGATTGTCATTCAGCGCGTCCATAAACATGATTTACGTCAAATTCAACAACCTTGATTTGATCAGTTCTATACTTAATGTATTATTAATTGAGAAATGTAAATTTCAGATTATCGAATAGTGCATGTCAGATTAAGCATGTAGTATCATAAAATCTCAATTTACATTCAATGGCGTTTGCATATATTCGAAAAGTCGAATTTACAAATGTTAGTGTTTGTCGCAGAATGAATATGAAAAGCACATATAAAAAATGAATAAAGTTATAAAAGAATAAATCGAAAAACCCCATTTCAAAAAATAACATTGTATTTGTTCGCAGCGAATCAGCAGATTAAATTAAATTACACTAATATTGTTTTCTAACAGAAAAGCTGTTTGCACCATATAGTATTTGTCGTTACGGCTACTTTTATGGTCTTTTTGAAACATATCACGTTTTCGGAAATCGTTGGTGATTGTCATTCAGCGCGACTATAAACATGATTTACGTCAAATTCAACAACCTACATTTGATCAGTTCTTCACTTAATGTATTATTAATTAAGAAATTTAAATTTCAGATTATCGAATAGTGCATGTCAGATTAAGCATGTAGTACCATAAAATCTCAATCTACATTCAATGGCGTTTGCATATATTCGAAAAGTCGAATTTACAAATGTTAGTGTTTGTCGCAGAATGAATATGAAAAGCACATATAAAAACTGAATAAAGTTATAAAAGAATAAATCGAAAAACCCCATTTCAAAAAATAACATTGTATTTCATCGCAGCGAATCAACAGTTTACATTAAATTACACTAACATTGTTTTCTAGCAGAAAAGCCGTTTGCACAATACAGTTCCGGCTACTTTTATAGTCTTTTTGTAACATATCACGTTTTTGGAAATCGTTGGTGATTGTCATTGAGCGCGCCTATAAACATAATTTAGGTCAAATTCAACAACCTACATATGATCAGTTATTTAGTCAATGTATTATTAATTGAGAAATGTAAATTTCAGATTATCGAATAGTGCATGTCAGATTAAGTAAGAAGAAAAATAAAATCTCAATTTACAAACAATGACGTTTGCGTAAATAAGAAAAGTCAAATTTAAAAATGTTAGCATTTGTCGCATAATGAATAGAAAAAGCACATATAAAAACTGAATAAAGATATAAAAGAATAAATCGAAAAACCCCATTTCAAAAAATAACATTGTATTTTTTCTCAACGAATCAACAGTTTAAATTAAATTTCACTAACATTTTTTTCTAGCAGAAAAGCAGTTTGCACCATACATTTCTGGCTACTTTTATAGTCTTTTTGAAACATATCACGTTTTTGGAAATCGTTGGTGATTGTCATTCAGCGCGTCCATAAACATGATTTACTTCAAATTCAACAACCTTCATTTCATCAGTTCTTCACTTAATGTATTTTTAATTGAGAAATGTGAATTGTGTTTGCATATTTTCGAAAAGTCGAATTTACAAATGTTAGTGTTTGTCGCAGAATGAATATGAAAAGCACATATAAAAACTGAATAAAGTTATAAAAGAATAAATCGAAAAACCCCATTTCAAAAAATAACATTGTATTTCTTCGCAGCGAAACAACAATTTAAATTAAATTTCTCTAACATTGTTTTCTAGCAGAAAAGCCGATTGCACCATGCAGTTCCGGCTACTTTTATTGTCTTTTTGTAAGATATCACGTTTTTGGAAATCGTTGGTGATTGTCATTGAGCGCGCCTATAAACATAATTTACGTCAAATTCAACAACCTGCATTTGATCAGTTCTTTACTTAATTTATTATTAATTGAGAAATGTAAATTTCAGATTATCGAATAGTGCATGTCAGATTAAGCATGTAGTATCATAAAATCTCAATTTACATTCAATGGCGTTTGCATATATTCGAAAAGTCGAATTTACAAATGTTAATGTTTGTCGCAGAATGAATATGAAAAGCACATATAAATACTGAATAATGTTATAAAAGAATAATTCGAAAAACCCCATTTCAAAAAATAACATTGTATTTCATCGCAGCGAATAAACTGTTTACTTTAAATTCCACTAACATTGTTTTCTAGCAGAAAAGCCGTTTGCACAATACAGTTCCGGCTACTTTTATTGTCTTTTTGTAAGATATCACGTTTTTGGAAATCGTTGGTGATTGTCATTGAGCGCGCCTATAAACATAATTTACGTCAAATTCAACAACCTGCATTTGATCAGTTCTTTACTTAATTTATTATTAATTGAGAAATGTAAATTTCAGATTATCGAATAGTGCATGTCAGATTAAGCATGTAGTATCATAAAATCTCAATCTACATTCAATGGCGTTTGCATATATTAGAAAAGTCGAATTTACAAATGTTAGTGTTTGTCGCAGAATGAATATGAGAAGCACATATAAAAACTAAATAAAGTTATAAAAGAATAAATCGAAAAACCCCATTTCAAAAAATAACATTGTATTTCTTCGCAGCGAATCAACAGTTTAAATTAAATTTCACTAACATTTGTTTCTAGCAGAAAAGCAGTTTGCACCATACATTTCTGGCAACTTTTATAGTCTTTTTGAAACATTTCACGTTTTCGGAAATCGTTGGTGATTGTCATTCAGCGCGCCTATAAACATGATTTACGTCATATTCAACAACCTACATTTGATCAGTTCTTCACTTAATGTATTATTAATTGAGAAATATAAATTTCAGATTATCGAATAGTGCATGTCATATTAAGCATGTAGTATCACAAAATCTCAATTTATATTCAATGGCGGGTGCTTATATTCGAAAAGTCGAATTGTCCAATTTGAGTGTTTGTCCCAGCATGAATATGAAAAGCACATAAAAACACTGACTAACGTTATAAAAGACTAAATCGAAAAACCCCATTTCAAAAAATAACATTGTATTTCATCGCAGCGAATCAACAGTTTACATGAAATTACACTAACATTGTTTTCTAGCAGAAAAGCCGTTTGCACAATACAGTTCCGGCTACTTTTATAGTCTTTTTGAAACATTTGACGTTTTTGGAAATCGTTGGTGATTGTCATTCAGCGCGTCCATAAACATGATTTACGTCAAATTCAACAACCTTCATTTCATCAGTTCTTCACGTAATGTATTTTTAATTGAGAAATGTGAATTGTGTTTGCATAAATTCTAAAAGTCGAATTTAAAAATGTTAGCATTTGTCGCAGAATGAATACGAAAAGAACATATAAAAACTGAATAAAGTTATAAAAGAATAAATCGAAAAACCCCATTTCAAAAAATAACATTGTATTTCTTCTCAACGAATCAACAGTTTAAATTAAATTTCACTAACCTTTTTTTCTAGCAGAAAAGCAGTTTGCACCATACATTTCTGGTAACTTTTATAGTCTTTTTGAAACATTTCACGTTTTTGGAAATCGTTGGTGATTGTCATTCAGCGCGTCCATAAACATGATTTACGTCAAATTCAACAACCTTCATTTCATCAGTTCTTCACGTAATGTATTTTTAATTGAGAAATGTGAATTGTGTTTGCATATATTCGAAAAGTCGAATTTACAAATGTTAGTGTTTGTCGCAGAATGAATATGAAAAGCACATATAAAAACTGAATAAATTTATAAAAGAATAAATCGAAAAACCCCATTTCAAAAAATAACATTGTATTTCTTCGCAGCGAATCAACAGTTTAAATTAAATTTCTCTAACATTGTTTTCTAGCAGAAAAGCCGATTGCACCATGCAGTTCCGGCTACTTTTATAGTCTTTTTGAAACATATCACGTTTTCGGAAATCGTTGGTGATTGTCATTCAGCGCGGCTATAAACATGATATACGTCATATTCAACAACCTACATTTGATCAGTTCTTCACATAATGTATTATTAATTGAGAAACGTAAATTTCAGATTATCGAATAGTGCATGTCAGATTAAGCATGTAGTATCATAAAATCTCAATTTACATTCAATGGCGTTTGCATATATTCGAAAAGACGAAATTACAAATGTTAGTGTTTGTCGCAGAATGAATATGAAAAGCACATATAACAACTGAAAAATGATATAAAAGAATAAATCGAAAAACCCCAAATAAAAAAATAACATTGAATTACTACGCAGCGAATCAACAGTATAAATTAAATTTCTATAACATTGTTTTCTAGCAGAAAAGCCGATTGCACCATGCAGTTCCGGCTACTTTTATAGTCTTTTTGAAACATATCACGTTTTCGGAAGTCGTTGGTTATTGTCATTCAGCGCGCCGATAAACATGATTTACGTCATATTCAACAACCTACATTTGGTCAGTTCTTCACTTAATGTATTATTAATTGAGAAATGTAAATTTCAGATTATCGAATAGTGCATGTCAGATTAAGCATGTAGTATCATAAAATCTCAATTTATATTCAATGGCGTTTGCATATATTCGAAAAGTCGAATTTACAAATGTTAGTGTTTGTCGCAGAATGAATATGAAAAGCACATATAAAAACTGATTAATGTTATAAAAGAATAAATCGAAAAAACCCATTTCAAAAAAATAACATTGTATTTCATCGCAGCGAATCAACAGTTTACATGAAATTACACTAACATTGTTTTCTAGCAGAAAAGCCGTTTGCACAATACAGTTCCGGCTACTTTTATAGTCTTTATGTAACATATCACGTTTTTGGAAATCGTTGGTGATTGTCATTGAGCGCGCCTATAAACATAATTTACGTCAAATTCAACAACCTTCATTGGATCAGTTCTTTACTTAATGTATTATTAATTGAGAAATGTAAATTTCAGATCATCGAATAGTGCATGTCAGATTAAGCATGTAGTATCATAAAATCTCAATTTATATTCAATGGCGTTTGCATATATTCGAAAAGTCGAATTTACAAATGTTAGTGTTTGTCGCAGAATGAATATGAAAAGCACATATAAAAACTGAATAAAGTTATAAAAGAATAAATCGAAAAACCCCATTTCAAAAAATAACATTGTATTTCATCGCAGCGAATCAACAGTTTAAATTAAATTTCTCTAACATTGTTTTCTAGCAGAAAATCCGTTTGCATAATACAGTTCCGGCTACTTTTATAGTCTTTTTGTAACATATCACGTTTTTGGAAATCGTTGGTGATTGTCATTGAGCGCGCCTATAAACATAATTCAGGTCAAATTCAACAACCTACATTTGATCAGTTCTTTACTCAATGTATTATTAATTGAGACATGTAAATTTCAGATTATCCAATAGTGTATGTCAGATTAAGTATGTAGTAAAATAAAATCTCAATTTACATTCAATGGCGTTTGCGTATATTAGAAAAGTCAAATTTAAAAATGTTAGCATTTGTCGCAGAATGAATACGAAAAGCACATATAAAAACTGAATAAAGTTATAAAAGAATAAATCGAAAAACCCCATTTCAAAAAATAACATTGTATTTCTTCTCAACGAATCAGCAGTTTAAATTAAATTACACTAACATTTTTTTCTAGCAGAAAAGCAGTTTGCACTATACAGTTCCGGCTACTTTTATAGTCCTTTTTAAACATATCACGTTTTTGAAAATCGTTGGTGATTGTCATTCAGCGCGTCCATAAACATGATTTACGTCAAATTCAACAACCTTGATTTGATCAGTTCTATACTTAATGTATTATTAATTGAGAAATGTAAATTTCAGATTATCGAATAGTGCATGTCATATTAAGCATGTAGTATCATAAAATCTCAATTTATATTCAATGGCGTTTGCATATATTCGAAAAGTCGAATTTACAAATGTTAGTGTTTGTCGCAGAATGAATATGAAAAGCACATATAAAAAGTGAATAATGTTATAAAAGAATAAATCGAAAAACCCCATTTCAAAAAATAACATTGTATTTCTTCGCAACGAATCAACAGTTTAAATTAAATTTCACTAACATTGTTTTCTAGCAGAAATCATACAGTGCCGGCTGCTTTTATAGTCTTTTTGAAACATATCACGTTTTTGGAAATCGTTGGTGATTGTCATTCAGCGCGTCCATAAACATGATTTACGTCAAATTCAACAACCTTGATTTGATCAGTTCTATACTTATTGTATTATTAATTGAGAAATGTAAAGTTCAGATTATCGAATAGTGCATGTCAGATTAAGCATGTAGTATCATAAAATCTCAATTTACATTCAATGGCGTTTGCATATATTCGAAAAGTCGAATTTACAAATGTTAGTGTTTGTCGCAGAATGAATATGAAAAGCACATATAAAAACTGAATAATGTTATAAAAGAATAAATCGAAAAACCCCATTTCAAAAAATAACATTGTATTTCTTCGCAGCGAATCAGCAGATTAAATTAAATTACACTAACATTGTTTTCTAGCAGAAAATCCGTTTGCATAATACAGTTCCGGCTACTTTTATAGTCTTTTTGTAACATATCACGTTTTTGGAAATCGTTGGTGATTGTCATTGAGCGCGCCTATAAACATAATTCAGGTCAAATTCAACAACCTACATTAAATCAGTTCTTTACTCAATGTATTATTAATTGAGAAATGTAAATTTCAGATTATCGAATAGTGCATGTCAGATTAAGCATGTAGTACTATAAAATCTCAATTTACATTCAATCGTTGGTGATTGTCATTCAGCGCGCCTATAAACATGATTTACGTCATATTCAACAACCTACATTTGATCAGTTCTTCACTTAATGTATTATTAATTGAGAAATGTAAATTTCAGATTATCGAATAGTGCATGTCATATTAAGTATGTAGTATCATAAAATCTCAATTTATATTCAATGGCGTTTGCATATATTCGAAAAGTCGAATTTACAAATGTTAGTGTTTGTCGCAGAATGAATATGAAAAGCACATATAAAAACTGAATAATGTTATAAAAGAATAAATCTAAAACCCCATTTAAAAAAATAACATTGTATTTCTACGCAGCGAATCAATATTTTAAATTAAATTTCACTAACATTGTTTTCTAGCAGAAAAGCATTTTGCACCATACAGTTCCGGCTGCTTTTATAGTCTTTTTAAAACATATCACGTTTTCGGAAATCGTTGGTTATTGTCATTCAGCGCGACTATAAACATGATTTAGGTCAAATTCAACAACCTACATTTGATCAGTTCTTTACTCAATGTATTATTAATTGAGAAATGAAAATTTCAGATTATCGAATAGTGTATGTCAGATTAAGTATGTAGTAAAATAAAATCTCAATTTACATTCAATGGTGTTTGCGTATATTAGAAAAGTCAAATTTAAAAATGTTAGCATTTGTCGCAGAATGAATACGAAAAGCACATATAAAAACTGAATAAAGTTATAAAAGAATAAATCGAAAAACCCCATTTCAAAAAATAACATTGTATTTCTTCTCAACGAATCAACAGTTTAAATTAAATTTCACTAACATTTTTTTCTAGCAGAAAAGCCGTTTGCACCATACAGTTCCGGCTACTTTTATAGTCTTTTTGAAACATATCACATTTTTGAAAATCGTTGGTGATTGTCATTCAGCGCGTCCATAAACATGATTTACTTCAAATTCAACAACCTTCATTTCATCAGTTCTTCACGAAATGTATTTTTAATTGTGAATGTGAATTGTGTTTGCATTTATTCTAAAAGTCGAATTTACAAATGTTAGTGTTTGTCGCAGAATGAATATGAAAAGCACATATAAAAACTGAATAAAGTTATAAAAGAATAAATCGAAAAACCCCATTTCAAAAAATAACATTGTATTTCTTCGCAGCGAATCAACAGTTTAAATTAAATTTCTATAACATTGTTTTCTAGCAGAAAAGCCGATTGCACCATGCAGTTCCGGCTACTTTTATAGTCTTTTTGAAACATTTCACGTTTTTGGAAATCGTTGGTGATTGTCATTCAGCGCGTCCATAAACATGATTTACGTCAAATTCAACAACCTTCATTTCATCAGTTCTTCACGTAATGTATTTTTAATTGAGAAATGTGAATTGTGTTTGCATATATTCGAAAAGTCGAATTTACAAATGTTAGTGTTTGTCGCAGAATGAATATGAAAAGCACATATAAAAACTGAATAAATTTATAAAAGAATAAATCGAAAAACCCCATTTCAAAAAATAACATTGTATTTCTTCGCAACGAATCAACAGTTTAAATTAAATTTCACTAACATTGTTTTCTAGCAGAAAAGCCGTTTGCACCATACATTTCCGGCTACTTTTATAGTCTTTTTGAAACATTTCACGTTTTTGGAAATGGTTGGTGATTGGTATTCAGCGCGTCCATAAACACGATTTACTTCAAATTCAACAACCTTCATTTCATCAGTTCTTCATTTAATGTATTTTTAATTGAGAAATGTGAATTGTGTTTTATTCTTTTAAAGAATAAATCGAAAAACCCCATTTCAAAAAATAACATTGTATTTCTTCGCAGCGAAACAACAGTTTCAATTAAATTTCTATAACATTGTTTTCTAGCAGAAAAGCCGATTGCACCATGCAGTTCCGGCTACTTTTATAGTCTTTTTGAAACATATCACGTTTTCGGAAATCGTTGGTGATTGTCATTCAGCGCGCCTATAAACATGATTTACGTCATATTCAACAACCTACATTTGATCAGTTCTTCACTTAATGTATTATTAATTGAGAAATGTAAATTTCAGATTATCGAATAGTGCATGTCATATTAAGCATGTAGTATCACAAAATCTCAATTTACATTCAATGGCGTTTGCATATATTCGAAAAGTCGAATTTACAAATGTTAGTGTTTGTCGCAGAATGAATATGAAAAGCACATATAAAAACTGAATAATGTTATAAAAGAATAAATCGAAAAACCCCATTTAAAAAAATAACATTGTATTTCTTCGCAGCGAATCAACAGTTTAAATTAAATTTCTATAACATTGTTTTCTAGCAGAAAAGCCGATTGCACCATGCAGTTCCGGCTACTTTTATAGTCTTTTTGAAACATATCACGTTTTCGGAAATCGTTGGTGATTGTCATTCAGCGCGCCTATAAACATGATTTACGTCATATTCAACAACCTACATTTGATCAGTTCTTCACTTAATGTATTATTAATTGAGAAATGTAAATTTCAGATTATCGAATAGTGCATGTCATATTAAGCATGTAGTATCACAAAATCTCAATTTACATTCAATGGCGTTTGCATATATTCGAAAAGTCGAATTTACAAATGTTAGTGTTTGTCGCAGAATGCATATGAAAAGCACATATAAAAACTGAATAATGTTATAAAAGAATAAATCGAAAACCTTTCATTTCAAAAAATAACATTGTATTTGTTCGCAGCGAATCAGCAGATTAAATTAAATTACACTAACATTGTTTTCTAGCAGAAAATCCGTTTGCATAATACAGTTCCGGCTACTTTTATAGTCTTTTTGTAACATATCACGTTTTTGGAAATCGTTGGTGATTGTCATTGAGCGCGCCTATAAACATAATTTACGTCAAATTCAACAACCTACATTAAATCAGTTCTTTACTCAATGTATTATTAATTGAGAAATGTAAATTTCAGATTATTGAATAGTGCATGTCAGATTAAGCATGTAGTACTATAAAATCTCAATTTACATTCAATGGCGTTTGCGTATATTACTAAAGTCGAATTTACAAATGTTAGTGTTTGTCGCAGAATGAATATGAAAAGCACATATAAAAACTGAATAAAGTTATAAAAGAATAAATCGAAAAACCCCATTTCAAAAAATAACATTGTATTTCTTCGCAGCGAATCAACAGTTTAAATTAAATTTCACTAACATTTTTTTCTAGCAGAAAAGCCGTTTGCACCATACATTTCTGGCAACTTTTATAGTCTTTTTGAAACATTTCACGTTTTTGGAAATCGTTGGTGATTGTCATTCAGCGCGTCCATAAACATGATTTACGTCAAATTCAACAACCTTCATTTGATCAGTTCTTTACTTAATGTATTTTTATTTGAGAAATGTGAATTGTGTTTGCATAAATTCTAAAAGTCGAATTTAAAAATGTTAGCATTTGTCGCAGAATGAATACGAAAAGAACATATAAAAACTGAATAAAATTATAAAAGAATAAATCGAAAAACCCCATTTCAAACAATGACATTGTATTTCTTCGCAACGAATAAACAGTTTAAATTAAATTTCACTAACATTTTTTTCTAGCAGAAAAGCAGTTTGCACCATACATTTCTGGCAACTTTTATAGTCTTTTTGAAACATTTCACGTTTTTGGAAATCGTTGGTGATTGTCATTCAGCGCGTCCATAAACATGATTTACGTCAAATTCAACAACCTTCATTTCATCAGTTCTTCACGTAATGTATTTTTAATTGAGAAATGTGAATTGTGTTTGCATATATTCGAAAAGTCGAATTTACAAATGTTAGTGTTTGTCGCAGAATGAATATGAAAAGCACATATAAAAACTGAATAAAGTTATAAAAGAATAAATCGAAAAACCCCATTTCAAAAAATAACATTGTATTTTTTCTCAACGAATCAACAGTTTAAATTAAATTTCACTAACATTTTTTTCTAGCAGAAAAGCAGTTTGCACCATACATTTCTGGCAACTTTTATAGTCTTTTTTGAAACATTTCACGTTTTTGGAAATCGTTGGTGATTGTCATTCAGCGCGTCCATAAACATGATTTACGTCAAATTCAACAACCTTCATTTCATCAGTTCTTCACGTAATGTATTTTTAATTGAGAAATGTGAATTGTGTTTGCATATATTCGAAAAGTCGAATTTACAAATGTTAGTGTTTGTCACAGAATGAATATGAAAAGCACATATAAAAACTGAATAAATTTATAAAAGAATAAATCGAAAAACCCCATTTCAAAAAATAACATTGTATTTCTTCGCAGCGAATCAACAGTTTAAATTAAATTTCTCTAACATTGTTTTCTAGCAGAAAAGCCGATTGCACCATGCAGTTCCGGCTACTTTTATAGTCTTTTTGAAACATATCACGTTTTCGGAAATCGTTGGTGATTGTCATTCAGCGCGGCTATAAACATGATATACGTCATATTCAACAACCTACATTTGATCAGTTCTTCACTTAATGTATTATTAATTGAGACATGTAAATTGCAGATTATCGAATAGTGCATGTCATATTAAGCATGTAGTATCACAAAATCTCAATTTATATTCAATGGCGTTTGCATATATTCGAAAAGTCGAATTTACAAATGTTAGTGTTTGTCGCAGAATGAATATGAAAAGCACATATAAAAACTGAATAATGTTATAAAAGAATAAATCGAAAAACCCCATTTAAAAAAATAAAAATCTAATTCTACGCAGCGAAGCAACATTTTAAATTAAATTTCTATAACATTGTTTTCTAGCAGAAAAGCCGATTGCACCATGCAGTTCCGGCTACTTTTATAGTCTTTTTGAAACATATCACGTTTTGGGAACTGGTTGGTGATTGTCATTCACCGCGCCGATAAACATGATTTACGTCATATTCAACAACCTACATTTGGTCAGTTCTTCACTTAATGTATTATTAATTGAGAAATGTAAATTTCAGATTATCGAATAGTGCATGTCAGATTAAGCATGTAGTATCATAAAATCTCAATTTATATTCAATGGCGTTTGCATATATTCGAAAAGTCGAATTTACAAATGTTAGTGTTTGTCGCAGAATGAATATGAAAAGCACATATAAAAACTGAATAATGTTATAAAAGAATAAATCGAAAAACCCCATTTCAAAAAATAACATTGTATTTCATCGCAGCGAATCAACAGTTTAAATTAAATTTCTCTAACATTGTTTTCTAGCAGAAAATCCGTTTGCATAATACAGTTCCGGCTACTTTTATAGTCTTTTTGTAACATATCACGTTTTTGGAAATCGTTGGTGATTGTCATTGAGCGCGCCTATAAACATAATTCAGGTCAAATTCAACAACCTACATTTGATCAGTTCTTTACTCAATGTATTATTAATTGAGAAATGTAAATTTCAGATTATCGAATAGTGCATGTCAGATTAAGCATGTAGTATCATAAAATCTCAATTTACATGCAATGGCGTTTGCATATATTCGAAAAGTCGAATTTACAAATGTTAATGTTTGTCGCAGAATGAATATGAAAAGCACATATAAAAACTGAATAAAGTTATAAAAGAATAAATCGAAAAACCCCATTTCAAAAAATAACATTGTATTTCTTCGCAGCGAATCAACAGTTTAAATTAAATTTCTCTAACATTGTTTTCTAGCAGAAAAGCCGATTGCACCATGCAGTTCCGGCTACTTTTATAGTCTTTTTGAAACATATCACGTTTTCGGAAATCGTTGGTGATTGTCATTCAGCGCGCCTATAAACATGATTTACGTCATATTCAACAACCTACATTTGATCAGTTCTTCACTTAATGTATTATTAATTGAGAAATGTAAATTTCAGATTATCGAATAGTGCATGTCATATTAAGTATGTAGTATCATAAAATCTCAATTTAAATTCAATGGCGTTTGCATATATTCGAAAAGTCGAATTTACAAATGTTAGTGTTTGTCGCAGAATGAATAGGAAAAGCACATATAAAAACTGAATAATGTTATAAAAGAATAAATCGAAAAAACCCATTTCAAAAAATAAGATTGTATTTCTTCGCAGCGAATCAACATTTTAAATTAAATTTCTATAACATTGTTTTCTAGCAGAAAAGCCGATTGCACCATGCAGTTCCGGCTACTTTTATAGTCTTTTTTGAAACATATCACGTTTTCGGAACTCTTTGGTTATTGTCATTCACCGCGCCGATAAACATGATTTACGTCATATTCAACAACCTACATTTGGTCAGTTCTTCACTTAATGTATTATTAATTGAGAAAATGTAAAGTTCAGATTATCGAATAGTGCATGTCAGATTAAGCATGTAGTATCATAAAATCTCAATTTATATTCAATGGCGTTTGCATATATTCGAAAAGTCGAATTTACAAATGTTAGTGTTTGTCGCAGAATGAATATGAAAAGCACATATAAAAACTGAATAATGTTATAAAAGAATAAATCGAAAAACCCCATTTCAAAAAAATAACATTGTATTTCATCGCAGCGAATCAGCAGATTAAATTAAATTACACTAACATTGTTTTCTAGCAGAAAAGCCGTTTGCACAATACAGTTCCGGCTACTTTTATAGTCTTTTTGTAACATATCACGTTTTTGGAAATCGTTGGTGATTGTCATTGAGCGCGCCTATAAACATAATTTACGTCAAATTCAACAACCTACATTAAATCAGTTCTTTACTCCATGTATTATTAATTGAGAAATGTAAATTTCAGATTATCGAATAGTGCATGTCAGATTAAGCATGTAGTACTATAAAATCTCAATTTACATTCAATGGCGTTTGCATATATTAGAAAAGTCGAATTTACAAATGTTAATGTTTGTCGCAGAATGAATATGAAAAGCACATATAAAAACTGAATAAATTTATAAAAGAATAAATCGAAAAACCCCATTTCGAAAAATAACATTGTATTTCATCGCAGCGAATCAACAGTTTAAATTAAATTTCTCTAACATTGTTTTCTAGCAGAAAATCCGTTTGCATAATACAGTTCCGGCTACTTTTATAGTCTTTTTGTAACATATCACGTTTTTGGAAATCGTTGGTGATTGTCATTGAGCGCGCATATAAATATAATTTAGGTCAAATTCAACAACCTACATTTGATCAGTTCTTTACTCAATGTATTATTAATTGAGGAATGTAAATTTCAGATTATCGAATAGTGTATGTCAGATTAAGTATGTAGTAAAATAAAATCTCAATTTACATTCAATGGTGTTTGCGTATATTAGAAAAGTCAAATTTAAAAATGTTAGCATTTGTCGCAGAATGAATATGAAAAGCACATATAAAAACTGAATAAAGTTATAAAAGAATAAATCGAAAAACCCCATTTCAAAAAATAACATTGTATTTCTTCTCAACGAATCAACAGTTTAAATTAAATTTCACTAACATTTTTTTCTAGCAGAAAAGCATTTTGCACCATACATTTCCGGCTACTTTTATAGTCTTTTTGAAACATTTCACGTTTTTGAAAATCGTTGGTGATTGTCATTCAGCGCGTCCATAAACATGATTTACTTCAAATTCAACAACCTTCATTTCATCAGTTCTTCACTTAATGTATTTTTAATTGTGAATGTGAATTGTGTTTGCATATTTTCGAAAAGTCGAATTTACAAATGTTAGTGTTTGTCGCAGAATGAATATGAAAAGCACATATAAAAACTGAATAAAGTTATAAAAGAATAAATCGAAAAACCCCATTTCAAAAAATAACATTGTATTTCTTCGCAGCGAATCAACAGTTTAAATTAAATTTCTATAACATTGTTTTCTAGCAGAAAAGCCGATTGCACCATGCAGTTCCGGCTACTTTTATAGTCTTTTTGAAACATTTCACGTTTTTGGAATTCGTTGGTGAGTGTCATTCAGCGCGTCCATAAACATGATTTACGTCAAATTCAACAACCTTCATTTCATCAGTTCTTCACGTAATGTATTTTTAATTGAGAAATGTGAATTGTGTTTGCATATATTCGAAAAGTCGAATTTACAAATGTTAGTGTTTGTCGCAGAATGAATATGAAAAGCACATATAAAAACTGAATAAAGTTATAAAAGAATAAATCGAAAAACCCCATTTAAAAAAATAACATTGTATTTCTTCGCAGCGAATCAACAGTTTAAATTAAATTTCTCTAACATTGTTTTCTAGCAGAAAAGCCGATTGCACCATGCAGTTCCGGCTACTTTTATAGTCTTTTTGAAACATATCACGTTTTCGGAAATCGTTGGTGATTGTCATTCAGCGCGCCTATAAACATGATTTACGTCATATTCAACAACCTACATTTGATCAGTTCTTCACTTAATGTATTATTAATTGAGAAATGTAAATTTCAGATTATCGAATAGTGCATGTCATATTAAGCATGTAGTATCACAAAATCTAAATTTACATTCAATGGCGTTTGCATATATTCGAAAAGTCGAATTTACAAATGTTAGTGTTTGTCGCAGAATGAATATGAAGAGCTCATCTAAGAAAAGAATAACGGTATAAAAGAATAAATCGAAAAACCCCATTTAAAAAAATAACATTGTATTTCTACGCAGCGAATCAACATTTTAAATTAAATTTCTATAACATTGTTTTCTTGCAGAAAAGCCGATTGCACCATGCAGTTCCGGCTACTTTTATAGTCTTTTTGAAACATATCACGTTTTAGGAAATCGTTGGTGATTGTCATTCAGCGCGCCTATAAACCTGATTTACGTCATATTCAACAACCTACATTTGATCAGTTCTTCACTTAATGTATTATTAATTGAGAAATGTAAATTTCAGATTATCGAATAGTGCATGTCAGATTAAGCATGTAGTATCATAAAATCTAAATTTACATTCAATGGCGTTTGCATATATTCGAAAAGTCGAATTTACAAATGTTAGTGTTTGTCGCAGAATGAATATGAAAAGCACATATAAAAACTGAATAAAGTTATAAAAGAATAAATTGAAAAACCCCAGTTCAAAAAATAACATTGTATTTCATCGCAGCGAATCAACAGTTTACATTAAATTACACTAAAATTGTTTTCTAGCAGAAAAGCCGTTTGCACAATACAGTTCCGGCTACTTTTATAGTCTTTTTGTAACATATCACGTTTTTGGAAATCGTTGGTGATTGTCATTGAGCGCGCCTATAAACATAATTTACGTCAAATTCAACAACCTACATTTGATCAGTTCTTTACTCAATGTATTATTAATTGAGAAATGTAAATTTCAGATTATCGAATAGTGCATGTCAAATTAAGCATGTAGTACCATAAAATGTCAATTTACATTCAATGGCGTTTGCATATATTCGAAAAGTCGAATTTACAAATGTTAGTGTTTGTCGCAGAATGAATATGAAAAGCACATATAAAAACTGAATAAAGTTATAAAAGAATAAATCGAAAAACCCCATTTCAAAAAATAACATTGTATTTCTTCGCAGCGAATCAACAGTTAACATTAAATTACACTAACATTGTTTTCTAGCAGAAAAGCCGTTTGCACAATACAGTTCCGGCTACTTTTATAGTCTTTTTGAAACATATCACGTTTTTGGAAATCGTTGGTGATTGTCATTGAGCGCGCCTATAAACATAATTTACGTCAAATGCAACAACCTTCATTTGATCAGTTCTTTACTTAATGTATTATTAATTGAGAAATGTAAATTTCAGATTATCGAATAGTGCATGTCAGATTAAGCATGTAGTATCATAAAATCTCAATTTACATTCAATGGCGTTTGCATATATTCGAAAAGTCGAATTTACAAATGTTAGTGTTTGTCGCAGAATGAATATGAAAAGCACATATAAAAACTGAATAAAGTTATAAAAGAATAAATCGAAAAACCCCATTTCAAAAAATAACATTGTATTTCATCGCAGCGAATCAACAGTTTAAATTAAATTACACTAACATTGTTTTCTAGCAGAAAAGCCGTTTGCACAATACAGTTCCGGCTACTTTTATAGTCTTTTTGTAACATATCACGTTTTTGGAAATCGTTGGTGATTGTCATTGAGCGCGCCTATAAACATAATTCAGGTCAAATTCAACAACCTACATTTGATCAGTTCTTTACTCAATGTATTATTAATTGAGATATAGAAAATTCGGTTTATCGAATAGTGTATGTCAGATTAAGTATGTAGTAAAATAAAATCTCAATTTACATTCAATGGTGTTTGCGTATATTAGAAAAGTCAAATTTAAAAATGTTAGCACTTGTCGCAGAATGAATATGAAAAGCACATATAAAAACTGAATAAAGTTATAAAAGAATAAATCGAAAAACCCCATTTCAAAAAATAACATTGTATTTCTTCTCAACGAATCAACAGTTTAAATTAAATTTCACTAAAAATTTTTTCTAGCAGAAAAGCAGTTTGCACCATACATTTCCGGCAACTTTTATAGTCTTTTTGAAACATATCACGTTTCTGAAAATCGTTGGTGATTGTCATTCAGCGCGTCCATAAACATGATTTACTTCAAATTCAACAACCTTCATTTCATCAGTTCTTCACGTAATGTATTTTTAATTGAGAAATGTGAATTGTGTTTGCATATATTCGAAAAGTCGAATTTACAAATGTTAGTGTTTGTCGCAGAATGAATATGAAAAGCACATATAAAAACTGAATAAAGTTATAAAAGAATAAATCGAAAAACCCCATTTCAAAAAATAACATTGTATTTCTTCGCAGCGAATCAACAGTTTAAATTAAATTTCTATAACATTGTTTTCTAGCAGAAAAGCCGATTGCACCATGCAGTTCCGGCTACTTTTATAGTCTTTTTGAAACATTTCACGTTTTTGGAAATCGTTGGTGATTGTCATTCAGCGCGTCCATAAACATGATTTACGTCAAATTCAACAACCTTCATTTCATCAGTTCTTCACGTAATGTATTTTTAATTGAGAAATGTGAATTGTGTTTGCATATATTCGAAAAGTCGAATTTACAAATGTTAGTGTTTGTCACAGAATGAATATGAAAAGCACATATAAAAACTGAATAAATTTATAAAAGAATAAATCCAAAAACCCCATTTCAAAAAATAACATTGTATTTCTTCGCAGCGAATCAACAGTTTAAATTAAATTTCTCTAACATTGTTTTCTAGCAGAAAAGCCGATTGCACCATGCAGTTCCGGCTACTTTTATAGTCTTTTTGAAAAATATCACGTTTTTGGAAATCGTTGGTGTTTGACATTCAGCGCGCCTATAAACATGAATTACGTCATATTCAACAACCTACATTTGATCAGTTCTTCGCTTAATGTATTATTAATTGAGAAATGTAAATTTCAGATTATCGAATAGTGCATGTCATATTAAGCATGTAGTATCACAAAATCTCAATTTATATTCAATGGCGTTTGCATATATTCGAAAAGTCGAATTTACAAATGTTAGTTTTTGTCGCAGAATGAATATGAAAAGCACATATAAAAACTGAATAATGTTATAAAAGAATAAATCTAGAAACCCCATTTAAAAAAATAGCGTTGTATTTCTACGCAGCGAATCAACATTTTAAATTAAATTTCTATAACATTGTTTTCTAGCAGAAGAGCCGATTGCACCATGCAGTTCCGGCTACTTTTATAGTCTTTTTGAAACATATCACGTTTTCGGAAATCGTTGGTGATTTTCATTCAGCGCGCCTATAAACTTGATTTACGTCATATTCAACAACCTACATGTGGTCAGTTCTTTACTTAATGTATTATTAATTGAGAAATGTAAATTTCAGTTTATCGAATAGTGTATGTCAGATTAAGCATGTAGTATCATAAAATCTCAATTTACATTCAATGGCGTTTGCATATATTCGAAAAGACGAATTTACAAATGTTAGTGTTTGTCGCAGAATAAATATGAAAAGCGTATATAAAAACTGAATAAAGTTATAAAAGAATAAATCGAAAAACGCCATTTCAAAAAATAACATTGTATTTCATCGCAGCGAATCAACAGTTTAAATTAAATTACACTAATATTGTATTCTAACAGAATGCCGTTTGCAGCATATAGTATTTATCGTTACAGCTACTTTTGTGGTCTTTTTGAAACATATCACGTTTTCGGAAATCGTTGGTGATTGTCATTCAGCGCGTCTATAAACATGATTTACGCCAAATTCAACAACCTGCATTTGATCAGTTCTTCACTTAATGTATTATTAATTGAGATATAAAAAATTCGGTTTATCGAATAGTGTATGTCAGATTAAGTATGTAGTAAAATAAAATCTCAATTTACATTCAATGGCGTTTGCGTATATTAGAAAAGTCAAATTTAAAAATGTTAGCATTTGTCGCAGAATGAATACGAAAAGCACATATAAAAACTGAATAAAGTTATAAAAGAATAAATCGAAAAACCCCATTTCAAAAAATAACATTGTATTTCTTCGCAACGAATCAGCAGTTTAAATTAAATTTCACTAACATTGTTTTCTAGCAGAAATCCTACAGTTCCGGCTCCTTTTATAGTCTTTTTGAAACACATCAAGTTTTTGGAAATCGTTGGTGATTGTCATTCAGCGAGTCCATAAACATGATTTACGTCAAATTCAACAACCTTGATTTGATCAGTTCTATACTTAATGTATTATTAATTGAGAAATGTAAATTTCAGATTATCGAATAGTAAATGTCAGATTAAGCATGTAGTATCATAAAATCTCAATTTACATTCAATGGCGTTTGCATATATTCGAAAAGTCGAATTTACAAATGTTAGTGTTTGTCGCAGAATGAATATGAAAAGCACATATAAAAAATGAATAAAGTTATAAAAGAATAAATCGAAAAACCCCATTTCAAAAAATAACATTGTATTTGTTCGCAGCGAATCAGCAGATTAAATTAAATTACACTAGTATTGTTTTCTAACAGAAAAGCTGTTTGCACCATATAGTATTTGTCGTTACGGCTACTTTTATGGTCTTTTTGAAACATATCACGTTTTCGGAAATCGTTGGTGATTGACATTCAGCGCGACTATAAACATGATTTACGTCAAATTCAAAAACCTACATTTGATCAGTTCTTCACTTAATGTATTATTAATTGAGAAATTTAAATTTCAGATCATCGAATAGTGCATGTCAGATTAAGCATGTAGTATCATAAAATCTCAATTTACATTCAATGGCGTTTGTGTATATTAGAAAAGTAGAATTTAAAAATGTTAGCATTTGTCGCAGAATGAATACGAAAAGCACATATAAATACTGAATAATGTTATAAAAGAATAAATCGAAAAACCCCATTTCAAAAAATAACATTGTATTTCTTCGCAGCGAATCAACAGTTTAAATTAAATTACACTAACATTGTTTTCTAGCAGAAAAGCCGTTTGCACAATACAGTTCCGGCTACTTTTATAGTCTTTTTGAAACATATCACGTTTTTGGAAATCGTTGGTGATTGTCATTGAGCGCGCCTATAAACATAATTTACGTCAAATTCAACAACCTTCATTGGATCAGTTCTTTACTTAATGTATTATTAATTGAGAAATGTAAATTTCAGATCATCGAATAGTGCATGTCAGATTAAGCATGTAGTATCATAAAATCTCAATTTACATTCAATGTCGTTTGCATATATTCGAAAAGTCGAATTTACAAATGTTAGTGTTTGTCGCAGAATGAATATGAAAAGCACATATAAAAAATGAATAAAGTTATAAAAGAATAAATCGAAAAACCCCATTTCAAAAAATAACATTGTATTTGTTCGCAGCGAATCAGCAGATTAAATTAAATTACACTAATATTGTTTTCTAACAGAAAAGCTGTTTGCACCATATAGTATTTGTCGTTACGGCTACTTTTATGGTCTTTTTGAAACATATCACGTTTTCGGAAATCGTTGGTGATTGTCATTCAGCGCGACTATAAACATGATTTACGTCAAATTCAACAACCTACATTTGATCAGTTCTTCACTTAATGTATTATTAATTAAGAAATTTAAATTTCAGATTATCGAATAGTGCATGTCAGATTAAGCATGTAGTAAAATAAAATCTCAATTTACATTCAATGGTGTTTGCGTATATTAGAAAAGTCAAATTTAAAAATGTTAGCATTTGTCGCAGAATGAATACGAAAAGCACATATAAAAACTGAATAAAGTTATAAAAGAATAAATCGAAAAACCCCATTTCAAAAAATAACATTGTATTTCTTCTCAACGAATCAACAGTTTTGAATTAAATTTCACTAACATTTTTTTCTAGCAGAAAAGCAGTTTGCACCATACATTTCCGGCAACTTTTATAGTCTTTTTGAAACATATCACGTTTTTGAAAATCGTTGGTGATTGTCATTCAGCGCGTCCATAAACATGATTTACTTCAAATTCAACAACCTTCATTTCATCAGTTCTTCACTTAATGTATTTTTAATTGAGAAATGTGAATTGTGTTTGCATATATTCTAAAAGACGAATTTACAAATGTTAGCATTTGTCGCAGAATGAATACGAAAAGAACATATAAAAACTGAATCAAGTTATAAAAGAATAAATCGAAAAACCCCATTTCAAAAAATAACAGTGTATTTCTTCTCAACGAATCAACAGTTTTGAATTAAATTTCACTAACATTTTTTTCTAGCAGAAAAGCAGTTTGCACCATACATTTCCGGCAACTTTTATAGTCTTTTTGAAACATATCACGTTTTTGATAATCGTTGGTGATTGTCATTCAGCGCGTCCATAAACATGATTTACTTCAAATTCAACAACCTTCATTTCATCAGTTCTTCACGTAATGTATTTTTAATTGAGAAATGTGAATTGTGTTTGCATATATTCGAAAAGTCGAATTTACAAATGTTAGTGTTTGTCGCAGAATGAATATGAAAAGCACATATAAAAACTGAATAAAGTTATAAAAGAATAAATCGAAAAACCCCATTTCAAAAAATAACATTGTATTTGTTCGCAGCGAATCAACAGTTAACATTAAATTACACTAACATTGTTTTCTAGCAGAAAATCCGTTTGCATAATACAGTTCCGGCTACTTTTATAGTCTTTTTGTAACATATCACGTTTTTGGAAATCGTTGGTGATTGTCATTGAGCGCGCCTATAAACATAATTCAGGTCAAATTCAACAACCTACATTTGATCAGTTCTTTACTCAATGTATTATTAATTGAGATATAGAAAATTCGGTTTATCGAATAGTGTATGTCAGATTAAGTATGTAGTAAAATAAAATCTCAATTTACATTCAATGGTGTTTGCGTATATTAGAAAAGTCAAATTTAAAAATGTTAGCATTTGTCGCAGAATGAATATGAAAAGCACATATAAAAACTGAATAAAGTTATAAAAGAATAAATCGAAAAACCCCATTTCAAAAAATAACATTGTATTTCTTCTCAACGAATCAACAGTTTAAATTAAATTTCACTAACATTTTTTTCTAGCAGAAAAGCCGTTTGCAACATACAGTTCCGGCTACTTTTATAGTCTTTTTGAAACATATCACGTTTCTGAAAATCGTTGGTGATTGTCATTCAGCGCGTCCATAAACATGATTTACTTCAAATTCAACAACCTTCATTTCATCAGTTCTTCTCGTAATGTATTTTTAATTGTGAATGTGAATTGTGTTTGCATATTTTCGAAAAGTCGAATTTACAAATGTTAGTGTTTGTCGCAGAATGAATATGAAAAGCACATATAAAAACTGAATAAAGTTATAAAAGAATAAATCGAAAAACCCCATTTCAAAAAATAACATTGTATTTCTTCGCAGCGAATCAACAGTTTAAATTAAATTTCTCTAACATTGTTTTCTAGCAGAAAAGCCGATTGCACCATGCAGTTCCGGCTACTTTTATAGTCTTTTTGAAACATTTCACGTTTTTGGAAATCGTTGGTGATTGTCATTCAGCGCGGCTATAAACATGATATACGCCAAATTCAACAACCTGCATTTGATCAGTTCTTCACTTAATGTATTATTAATTGTGATATAGAAAATTCGGTTTATCAAATAGTGTATGTCAGATTAAGTATGTAGTAAAATAAAATCTCAATTTACATTCAATGGTTTTTGCGTATATTAGAAAAGTCAAATTTAAAAATGTTAGCATTTGTCGCAGAATGAATACGAAAAGCACATATAAAAACTGAATAAAGTTATAAAAGAATAAATCGAAAAACCCCATTTCAAAAAATAACATTGTATTTCTTCGCAGCGAATCAACAGTTTAAATTAAATTTCTATAACATTGTTTTCTAGCAGAAAAGCCGATTGCACCATGCAGTTCCGGCTACTTTTATAGTCTTTTTGAAACATTTCACGTTTTTGGAAGTCGTTGGTGAGTGTCATTCAGCGCGTCCATAAACATGATTTACGTCAAATTCAACAACCTTCATTTCATCAGTTCTTCACGTAATGTATTTTTAATTGAGAAATGTGAATTGTGTTTGCATATATTCGAAAAGTCGAATTTACAAATGTTAGTGTTTGTCGCAGAATGAATATGAAAAGCACATATAAAAACTGAATAAAGTTATAAAAGAATAAATCGAAAAACCCCATTTAAAAAAATAACATTGTATTTCTTCGCAGCGAATCAACAGTTTAAATTAAATTTCTCTAACATTGTTTTCTAGCAGAAAAGCCGATTGCACCATGCAGTTCCGGCTACTTTTATAGTCTTTTTGAAACATATCACGTTTTCGGAAATCGTTGGTGATTGTCATTCAGCGCGCCTATAAACATGATTTACGTCATATTCAACAACCTACATTTGATCAGTTCTTCACTTAATGTATTATTAATTGAGAAATGTAAATTTCAGATTATCGAATAGTGCATGTCATATTAAGCATGTAGTATCATAAAATCTCACTTTTTATTCAATGGCGGTTGCATATATTCGAAAAGTCGAATTTACAAATGTTAGTGTTTGTCGCAGAATGAATATGAAAAGCACATATAAAAACTGAATAATGTTATAAAAGAATAAATCGAAAAACCCCATTTAAAAAAATAACATTGTATTTCTGCGCAGCGAATCAACATTTTAAATTAAATTTCTATAACATTGTTTTCTAGCAGAAAAGCCGATTGCACCATGCAGTTCCGGCTACTTTTATAGTCTTTTTGAAACATATCACGTTTTCGGAAATCGTTGGTGATTGTCATTCAGCGCGCCTATAAACTTGATTTACGTCATAGTCAACAACATACATTTGGTCAGTTCTTCACTTAATGTATTATTAATTGAGAAATGTAAATTTCAGATTATCGAATAGTGCATGTCAGATTAAGCATGTAGTATCATAAAATCTCAATTTATATTCAATGGCGTTTGCATATATTCGAAAAGTCGAATTTACAAATGTTAGTGTTTGTCGCAGAATGAATATGAAAAGCACATATAAAAACTGAATAAAGTTATAAAAGAATAAATCGAAAAACCCCATTTCAAAAAATAACATTGTATTTCATCGCAGCGAATCAACAGTTTACATTAAATTACACTAACATTGTTTTCTAGCAGAAAAGCCGTTTGCACAATACAGTTCCGGCTACTTTTATAGTCTTTTTGTAACATATCACGTTTTTGGAAATCGTTGGTGATTGTCATTCAGCGCGCCTATGAACATAATTTAGGTCAAATTCAACAACCTACATTTGATCAGTTCTTTACTCAATGTATTATTAATTGAGAAATGTAAATTTCAGATTATCGAATAGTGCATGTCAGATTAAGCATGTAGTATCATAAAATGTCAATTTACATTCAATGGCGTTTGCATATATTCGAAAAGTCGAATTTACAAATGTTAGTGTTTGTCGCAGAATGAATATGAAAAGCACATATAAAAACTGAATAAAGTTATAAAAGAATAAATCGAAAAACCCCATTTCAAAAAATAACATTGTATTTCATCGCAGCGAATCAACAGTTAACATTAAATTACACTAACATTGTTTTCTAGCAGAAAAGCCGTTTGCACAATACAGTTCCGGCTACTTTTATTGTCTTTTTGTAAGATATCACGTTTTTGGAAATCGTTGGTGATTGTCATTGAGCGCGCCTATAAACATAATTTACGTCAAATTCAACAACCTACATTTGATCAGTTCTTTACTTAATGTATTATTAATTGAGAAATGTAAATTTCAGATTATCGAATAGTGCATGTCAGATTAAGCATGTAGTATCATAAAATATCAATTTACATTCAATGGCGTTTGCATATATTAGAAAAGTCGAATTTACAAATGTTAGTGTTTGTCGCAGAATGAATATGAAAAGCACATATAAAAACTGAATAAAGTTATAAAAGAATAAATCGAAAAACCCCATTTCAAAAAATAACATTGTATTTCATCGCAGCGAATCAACAGTTTACATTAAATTACACTAACATTGTTTTCTAGCAGAAAAGCCGTTTGCACAATACAGTTCCGGCTACTTTTATAGTCTTTTTGTAACATATCACGTTTTTGGAAATCGTTGGTGATTGTCATTCAGCGCGCCTATGAACATAATTTAGGTCAAATTCAACAACCTACATTTGATCAGTTCTTTACTCAATGTATTATTAATTGAGAAATGTAAATTTCAGATTATCGAATAGTGCATGTCATATTAAGCATGTAGTATCATTAAATCTCAATTTACATTCAATGGCGTTTGCATATATTCGAAAAGTCGAATTTGCAAATGTTAGTGTTTGTCGCAGAATGAATATGAAAAGCACATATAAAAACTGAATAATGTTATAAAAGAATAAATCGAAAAACCCCATTTCAAAAAATAGCGTTGTATTTCTACGCAGCGAATCAACAGTTTAAATTAAATTTCTCTAACATTGTTTTCTAGCAGAAAAGCCGATTGCACCATGCAGTTCCGGCTACTTTTATAGTCTTTTTGAAACATATCACGTTTTCGGAAATCGTTGGTGATTGTCATTCAGCGCGCCTATAAACTTGATTTACGTCATATTCAACAACCTACATTTGGTCAGTTCTTCACTTAATGTATTATTAATTGAGAAATGTAAATTTCAGTTTATCGAATAGTGCATGTCAGATTAAGCACGTAGTATCATAAAATCTCAATTTATATTCAATGGCGTTTGCATATATTGGAAAAGTCGAATTTACAAATGTTAGTGTTTGTCGCAGAATGAATATGAAAAGCACATATAAAAACTGAATAAAGTTATAAAAGAATAAATCGAAAAACCCCATTTCAAAAAATAACATTGTATTTCATCGCAGCGAATCAACAGTTTAAATTAAATTACACTAATATTGTTTTCTAACAGACAAGCCGTTTGCAGCATATAGTATTTATCGTTACGGCTACTTTTATGGTCTTTTTGAAACATATCACGTTTTCGGAAATCGTTGGTGATTGTCATTCAGCGCGTCTATAAACATGATTTACGCCAAATACAACAACCTGCATTTGATCAGTTCTTCACTTAATGTATTATTAATTGTGATATAGAAAATTCGGTTTATCGAATAGTGTATGTCAGATTAAGTATGTAGTAAAATAAAATCTCAATTTACATTCAATGGTGTTTGCGTATATTAGAAAAGTCAAATTTAAAAATGTTAGCATTTGTCGCAGAATGAATACGAAAAGCACATATAAAAACTGAATAAAGTTATAAAAGAATAAATCGAAAAACCCCATTTCAAAAAATAACATTGTATTTCTTCGCAACGAATCAGCAGTTTAAATTAAATTTCACTAACATTGTTTTCTAGCAGAAATCCTACAGTTCCGGCTCCTTTTATAGTCTTTTTGAAACACATCAAGTTTTTGGAAATCGTTGGTGATTGTCATTCAGCGCGTCCATAAACATGATTTACGTCAAATTCAACAACCTTGATTTGATCAGTTCTATACTTAATGTATTATTAATTGAGAAATGTAAATTTCAGATTATCGAATAGTGCATGTCAGATTAAGCATGTAGTATCATAAAATCTCAATTTACATTCAATGGCGTTTGCATATATTCGAAAAGTCGAATTTAAAAATGTTAGTGTTTGTCGCAGAATGAATATGAAAAGCACATATAAAAAATGAATAAAGTTATAAAAGAATAAATCGAAAAACCCCATTTCAAAAAATAACATTGTATTTGTTCGCAGCGAATCAGCAGATTAAATTAAATTACACTAATATTGTTTTCTAACAGAAAAGCTGTTTGCACCATATAGTATTTGTCGTTACGGCTACTTTTATGGTCTTTTTGAAACATATCACGTTTTCGGAAATCGTTGGTGATTGTCATTCAGCGCGACTATAAACATGATTTACGTCAAATTCAACAACCTACATTTCATCAGTTCTTCACTTAATGTATTATTAATTGAGAAATTTAAATTTCAGATTATCGAATAGTGCATGTCAGATTAAGCATGTAGTATCATAAAATCTCAATTTACATTCAATGGCGTTTGCGTATATTAGAAAAGTCAAATTTAAAAATGTTAGCATTTGTCGCAGAATGAATACGAAAAGCACATATAAAAACTGAATAAAGTTATAAAAGAATAAATCGAAAAACCCCATTTCAAAAAATAACATTGTATTTCATCGCAGCGAATCAACAGTTTACATTAAATTACACTAACATTGTTTTCTAGCAGAAAAGCCGTTTGCACAATACAGTTCCGGCTACTTTTATAGTCTTTTTGTAACATATCACGTTTTTGGAAATCGTTGGTGATTGTCATTGAGCGCGCCTATAAACATAATTTAGGTCAAATTCAACAACCTACATATGATCAGTTCTTTACTCAATGTATTATTAATTGAGAAATGTAAATTTCAGATTATCGAATAGTGCATGTCAGATTAAGCATGTAGTATCATAAAATCTCAATTTACATTCAATGGCGTTTGCATATATTCGAAAAGTCGAATTTACAAATGTTAGTGTTTGTCGCAGAATGAATATGAAAAGCACATATAAAAAATGAATAAAGTTATAAAAGAATAAATCGAAAAACCCCATTTCAAAAAATAACATTGTATTTGTTCGCAGCGAATCAGCAGATTAAATTAAATTACACTAATATTGTTTTCTAACAGAAAAGCTGTTTGCACCATATAGTATTTGTCGTTACGGCTACTTTTATGGTCTTTTTGAAACATATCACGTTTTCGGAAATCGTTGGTGATTGTCATTCAGCGCGACTATAAACATGATTTACGTCAAATTCAACAACCTACATTTGATCAGTTCTTCACTTAATGTATTATTAATTAAGAAATTTAAATTTCAGATTATCGAATAGTGCATGTCAGATTAAGCATGTAGTACCATAAAATCTCAATCTACATTCAATGGCGTTTGCATATATTAGAAAAGTCGAATTTACAAATGTTAGTGTTTGTCGCAGAATGAATATGAAAAGCACATATAAAAACTGAATAAAGTTATAAAAGAATAAATCGAAAAACCCCATTTCAAAAAATAACATTGTATTTCATCGCAGCGAATCAACAGTTTACATTAAATTACACTAACATTGTTTTCTAGCAGAAAAGCCGTTTGCACAATACAGTTCCGGCTACTTTTATAGTCTTTTTGTAACATATCACGTTTTTGGAAATCGTTGGTGATTGTCATTGAGCGCGCCTATAAACATAATTTACGTCAAATTCAACAACCTACATTTGATCAGTTCTTTACTCAATGTATAATTAATTGAGGAATGTAAATTTCAGATTATCGAATAGTGTATGTCAGATTAAGTATGTAGTAAAATAAAATCTCAATTTACATTCAATGGTGCTTGCGTATATTAGAAAAGTCAAATTTACAAATGTTAGCATTTGTCGCAGAATGAATACGAAAAGCACATATAAAAACTGAATAAAGTTATAAAAGAATAAATCGAAAAACCCCATTTCAAAAAATAACATTGTATTTATTCTCAACGAATCAACAGTTTTGAATTAAATTTCACTAACATTTTTTTCTAGCAGAAAAGCAGTTTGCACCATACATTTCCGGCAACTTTTATAGTCTTTTTGAAACATATAACGTTTTTTGAAAATCGTTGGTGATTGTCATTCAGCGCGTCCATAAACATGATTTACTTCAAATTCAACAACCTTCATTTCATCAGTTCTTCACTTAATGTATTTTTAATTGAGAAATGTGAATTGTGTTTGCATATTTTCGAAAAGTCGAATTTACAAATGTAAGTGTTTGTAGCAGAATGAATATGAAAAGCACATATAAAAACTGAATAAAGTTATAAAAGAATAAATCGAAAAACCCCATTTCAAAAAATAACATTGTATTACTTAGCAGCGAATCAACAGTTTCAATTAAATTTCTCTAACATTGTTTTCTAGCAGAAAAGCCGATTGCACCATGCAGTTCCGGCTACTTTTATAGTCTTTTTGTAACATATCACGTTTTCGGAAATCATTGGTGATTGTCATTCAGCGCGACTATAAACATGATTTACGTCAAATTCAACAACCTACATTTAATCAGTTCTTTACTTAATGTCTTACTAATTGAGAAATTTAAATTTCAGATTATCGAATAGTGCATGTCAGATTAAGCATGTAGTATCATAAAATCTCAATTTACATTCAATGGCGTTTGCGTATATTAGAAAAGTCAAATTTAAAAATGTTAGCATTTGTCGCAGAATGAATACGAAAAGCACATATAAAAACTGAATAAAGTTATAAAAGAATAAATCGAAAAACCCCAGTTCAAAAAATAACATTGTATTTCATCGCAGCAAATCAACAGTTTACATTAAATTACACTAACATTGTTTTCTAGCAGAAAAGCCGTTTGCACAATACAGTTCCGGCTACTTTTATAGTCTTTTTGTAACATATCACGTTTTTGGAAATCGTTGGTGATTGTCATTCAGCGCGCCTATGAACATAATTTAGGTCAAATTCAACAACCTACATTTGATCAGTTCTTTACTCAATGTATTATTAATTGAGAAATGTAAATTTCAGATTATCGAATAGTGCATGTCAGACTAAGCATGTAGTATCATTAAATCTCAATTTACATTCAATGGCGTTTGCATATATTCGAAAAGTCGAATTTACAAATGTTAGTGTTTGTCGCAGAATGAATATGAAAAGCACATATAAAAAATGAATAAAGTTATAAAAGAATAAATCGAAAAACCCCATTTCAAAAAATAACATTGTATTTGTTCGCAGCGAATCAGCAGATTAAATTAAATTACACTAATATTGTTTTCTAACAGAAAAGCTGTTTGCACCATATAGTATTTGTCGTTACGGCTACTTTTATGGTCTTTTTGAAACATATCACGTTTTCGGAAATCGTTGGTGATTGACATTCAGCGCGACTATAAACATGATTTACGTCAAATTCAACAACCTACATTTGATCAGTTCTTCACTTAATGTATTATTAATTAAGAAATTTAAATTTCAGATTATCGAATAGTGCATGTCAGATTAAGCATGTAGTACCATAAAATCTCAATCTACATTCAATGGCGTTTGCATATATTAGAAAAGTCGAATTTACAAATGTTAGTGTTTGTCGCAGAATGAATATGAAAAGCACATATAAAAACTGAATAAAGTTATAAAAGAATAAATTGAAAAACCCCATTTCAAAAAATAACATTGTATTTCATCGCAGCGAATCAACAGTTTACATTAAATTACACTAGCATTGTTTTCTAGCAGAAAAGCCGTTTGCACAATACAGTTCCGGCTACTTTTATAGTCTTTTTGTAACATATCACGTTTTTGGAAATCGTTGGTGATTGTCATTGAGCGCGCCTATAAACATAATTTACGTCAAATTCAACAACCTACATTTGATCAGTTCTTTACTCAATGTATTATTAATTGAGAAATGTAAATTTCAGATTATCGAATAGTGTATGTCAGATTAAGTATGTAGTAAAATAAAATCTCAATTTACATTCATTGGTTTTTTCGTCTTTTTGAATTGTACAATTTTTATATTTTGTCATTTGTCTCAGAATGAATACGAAAAGCACATATAAAAACTGAATAAAGTTATAAAAGAATAAATCGAAAAACCCCATTTCAAAAAATAACGTTGTATTTTTTCTCAACGAATCAACAGTTTTGAATTAAATTTCACTAACATTTTTTTCTAGCAGAAAAGCAGTTTGCACCATACATTTCCGGCAACTTTTATAGTCTTTTTGAAACATATAAAGTTTCTTAAAATAGTAGGTGATTGTCATTCAGAGAGTCAATAAAAATGATTTACTTCAAATTCAAAAAACTTCATTTCATCAGATCTTCACTTAAAGTATTTTTAATTGAGAAATGTGAATTGTGTTTGCATATTTTCGAAAAGTCGAATTTACAAATGTTAGTGTTTGTCGCAGAATGAATATGAGAAGCACATATAAAAACTGAATAAAGTTATAAAAGAATAAATCGAAAAACCCCATTTCAAAAAATAACATTGTATTTCTTCGCAGCGAATCATCAGTTTTTTTTAAATTTCTATAACATTGTTTTCTAGCAGAAAAGCCGATTTCACCATTCAGTTCCGGCTTCTTTTATAGTCTTTATGAAACATATCACGTTTTCGGAAATCGTAGGTGATTGTCATTGAGCGCGCCTATAAACATAATTTTGGTCAAATTCAACAACCTACATTTGATCAGTTCTTTACTCAATGTATTATTAATTGAGAAATGTAAATTTCAGATTATCGAATAGTGCATGTCAGATTAAGCATGTAGTATCATATAATCTCAATTTATATTCAATGGCGTTTGCATATATTCGAAAAGTCGAATTTACAAATGTTAGTGTTTGTCGCAGAATGAATATGAAAAGCACATATAAAAACTGAATAAAGTTATAAAAGAATAAATCGAGAAACCCCATTAAAAAAGATAACATTGTATTTCTACGCAGCGAATCAACATTTTAAATTAAATTTCTATAACATTGTTTTCTAGCAGAAAAGCCGATTGCACCATGCAGTTCCGGCTACTTTTATAGTCTTCTTGAAACATATCACGTTTTCGGAAATCGTTGGTGATTGTCATTCAGCGCGCCTATAAACTTGATTTACGTCATATTCAACAACCTACATTTTATCAGTTCTTTACTTAATGTATTATTAATTGAGACATGTAAATTTCAGATTATCGAATAGTACATGTCATATTAAGCATGTAATATAATAAAATCTCAATTTAAATTCAATGGCGTTTGCGTATATAAGAAAAGTCAAATATAAAAATGTTGGCATTTGTCGCAGAATGAATACGAAAAGCACATATAAAAACTGAATAATGTTATTAAAGAATAAATCGAAAAACCCCATTTAAAAAATAACATTGTATTTGTTCGCAGCGAATCAGCAGTTTAAATTAAATTACACTAGTATTGTTTTCTAACAGAAAAGCTGTTTGCACCATATAGTATTTATCGTTACAGCTACTTTTGTGGTCTTTTTGAAACATATCACGTTTTCGGAAATCGTTGGTGATTGTCATTCAGCGCGTCTATAAACATGATTTACGCCAAATTCAACAACCTGCATTTGATCAGTTCTTCACTTAATGTATTATTAATTGAGATGTAGAAAATTCGGTTTATTAAATAGTTTTTTTTTTTTTTTTTTTTTTTTTTTTTTTTTTTTTTTTGTGAGGAGGAAAAATGGCGAAATCTTTTATAGACGTTGTACAGGACTCTCCTAGGACGGGTCTAGGCATACCTGTTAAAACCAAAAAACCCCCTCTCGCGAACCAATGCACCGCCCGCGGAACCGCCTTTCGGCTTTAAACTTCGCGGGCAGTTGGTTCTAGCTTAAAGTCGCGTACGACTCTTCCGTCGTCCGTTCGCCCGGGACTCCCATCCGCGGGCACACGCCCGTTAGGCAGGCCGGCCAACCGCGCCAACCAGAAAAGGAATAAGGAGATTCCTCCCCCGGTCGACGCGAACAGCCAAGTCCGCCCAAGACGCAGGACCGCGGGTGTAGGCCCCGATGCGATTTCTACTGGCCCCCATTGTTGCCACGCTCTGCACGCTCATCGAGCTCCCTCGCCTTCATCACCAGGGTGACGAATGACTCGATAAACATCCAAATCTGTTCAGACTGGAGCATGAGAGAGACCATCGTGTCAGGAGTGAGCTCGGCACCCACTGCCTGACCGAGGGCCTCCCTTGCCGCGCCCCACTTTGCGCAGACGAAGAGTGCGTGCTCTGCATTATCCACAAGGGAACCGCAGTAGCGGCACGACTCATCGTCTCTTTTTTTGAAGCGCTTCAGGTACGCATTAAAGCAACCATGGCCCGAAAGCGCTTGCGCCAGGTAAAAGCCGACTTGACCGTGCTTTCTATCCAGCCAGGTGGCGAGCTCCGGGATCAGACGGTGTGTCCATCTCCCGGTTTGGTCACCATGCCATCTCGTCTGCCATTTCTCGACGAGTCTGCGCCTTCCATCCTTGCGGATGGCCTCCTTCGCGCGAGCGATTTCCTGCAGGTCGGCGCAGGTAAGCTCCTTGCGAAGCTGAAAGGTCTCCTGCCTTTCCTCCGCCAATAAATCTATTGGCGGGACGCTCGCCAGGACCAGCACAGCACTCGTCGACACAGTTCGGTATGCTGAGACAATTCTCATCACCACACCTCTCTGTGCCGAGAACAGCTTCTTCAGGATAGCATGGTTGTTAAGGGCACTTGTCCAGATCGGAGCTGCATAAAGCAGCTTCGAATTTACCACGCTCGCCACCAGCCTTCTCTTAGCTTCCCTAGGACCACCAATGTTGGGCATGAGCCGAGTCAGGGCGGCCCCACACTGGATGGCTTTGGCAGTCGCGATCTGCAGGTGTTCGCCGAAGCTAAGCCTTCGATCCAACTGCACACCCAGGTACTTAATGCTCTTTTTCCACTTGATTTCATGTTCCCCGAGAACGATCCTCGGGTATTTGAAGGATCTCCTGTCTGTGACCAGCAAAGCCTCGGTCTTCTCAGGGGCCATTTTCAGGCATCTGCTATCCAACCAACGCTTTGCCCGCCACAGACTATCATTGATCCTCAGCTCCAGGATTTTGACGTCGTCAGCGGCGCACACGACAAGTGCGTCATCCGCGAAGCCGATGATGCTCGTTCCAGCAGGCAGGTCCATGCGCAGGAAATCGTCGTACATGACGTTCCAGACGAGTGGACCTACCCGCGACCCTTGAGGGGCGCCACATGTCATCTCTTCCTTGAGAGACCATTTGTCGCCCTCGTATATCACCCACCTGTCGCTCAGATAGTCATCTATCATTCGTAACAGGTAGTCTGGAACCTTTTTCCGCACCATCGCCTCGATGCAGATGTTCCATCTCGCGGTATTAAACGCATTGCGTATGTCAATGCTGATCAACGCGCAGAATCCCTTACGCTTACCAGTTCCTCTTCTTGCTTTAGTGGCGATGTCCACCACTGCCTGGATGGCGTCGACTGTGGACCTGCCTTTCCGAAAGCCGAACTGGTTTTCCGAGAAGACCATTCTCGCGGACCATGTGACCCTGTAGTCTTTGTAGGATCATTTCCTCCAGAAGTTTCCCCATCGTATCCAATAAACATATTGGCCTATACGATGAGGCATCTCCTAGAGGTTTGTTGCCTTTCCTCAGCAGGACCAGGTTTATCGAATAGTGTATGTCAGATTAAGTATGTAGTAAAATAAAATCTCAATTTACATTCAATGGCGTTTGCGTATATTAGAAAAGTCAAATTTAAAAATGTTAGCATTTGTCGCAGAATGAATACGAAAAGCACATATAAAAACTGAATAAAGTTATAAAAGAATAAATCGAAAAACCCCATTTCAAAAAATAACATTGTATTTCTTCGCAACGAATCAACAGTTTAATTTATATTTCACTAACATTGTTTTCTAGCACAAATCATACAGTTCCGGCTCCTTTTATAGTCTTTTTGAAACATATCACGTTTTTGGAAATCGTTGGTGATTGTCATTCAGCGCGTCCATAAACATGATTTACGTCAAATTCAACAACCTTGATTTGATCAGTTCTATACTTATTGTATTATTAATTGAGAAATGTAAATTTCAGATTATCGAATAGTGCATGTCAGATTAAGCATGTAGTATCATAAAATCTCAATTTACATTCAATGGCGTTTGCATATATTCGAAAAGTCGAATTTACAAATGTTAGTGTTTGTCGCAGAATGAATATGAAAAGCACATATAAAAAATGAATAAAGTTATAAAAGAATAAATCGAAAAACCCCATTTCAAAAAATAACATTGTATTTCTTCGCAACGAATCAACAGTTTAAATTAAATTTCACTAACATTGTTTTCTAGCAGAAATCATACAGTTCCGGCTGCTTTTATAGTCTTTTTGAAATATATCACGTTTTTGGAAATCGTTGGTGATTGTCATTCAGCGCGTCCATAAACATGATTTACGTCAAATTCAACAACCTTGATTTGATCAGTTCTTTACTTATTGTATTATTAATTGAGAAATGTAAATTTCAGATTATCGAATAGTGCATGTCAGATTAAGCATGTAGCATCATAAAATCTCAATTTACATTCAATTGCGTTTGCGTGTATTAGAAAAGTCAAATTTAAAAATGTTAGCATTTGTCGCAGAATGAATACGAAAAGCACATATAAAAACTGAATAAAGTTATAAAAGAATAAATCGAAAAACCCCATTTCAAAAAATAACATTGTATTTCTTCGCAGCGAATCAGCAGATTAAATTAAATTACACTAACATTGTTTTCTAGCAGAAAATCCGTTTGCATAATACAGTTCCGGCTACTTTTATAGTCTTTTTGTAACATATCACGTTTTTGGAAATCGTTGGTGATTGTCATTGAGCGCGCCTATAAACATAATTCAGGTCAAATTCAACAACCTACATTTGATCAGTTCTTTACTCAATGTATTATTAATTGAGATATAGAAAATTCGGTTTATCGAATAGTGTATGTCAGATTAAGTATGTAGTAAAATAAAATCTCAATTTACATTCAATGGCGTTTGCGTATATTAGAAAAGTCAAATTTAAAAATGTTAGCATTTGTCGCAGAATGAATACGAAAAGCACATATAAAAACTGAATAAAGTTATAAAAGAATAAATCGAAAAACCCCATTTCAAACAATAACATTGTATTTCTTCGCAACGAATCAACAGTTTAAATTAAATTTCACTAACATTGTTTTCTAGCAGAAAAGCCGTTTGCACAATACAGTTCCGGCTACTTTTATAGTCTTTTTGAAACATATCACGTTTTTGGAAATGGTTGGTGATTGTCATTGAGCGTGCCTACAAACATAATTTAGGTCAAATTCAACAACCTACATTTGATCAGTTCTCTACTCAATGTATTATTAATTGAGAAATGTAAATTTCAGATTATCGAATAGTGCATGTCAGATTAAGCATGTAGTATCATAAAATCTCAATTTACATTCAATGGCGTTTGCATATATTCGAAAAGTCGAATTTACAAATGTTAGTGTTTGTCGCAGAATGAATATGAAAAGCACATATAAAAACTGAATAAAGTTATAAAAGAATAAATCGAAAAACCCCATTTCAAAAAATAACATTGTATTACTTCGCAGCGAATCAACAGTTTAAATTAAATTACACTAATATTGTTTTCTAACAGACAAGCCGTTTGCAGCATATAGTATTTATCGTTACGGCTACTTTTATAGTCTTTTTGAAACATATCACGTTTTCGGAAATCGTTGGTGATTGTCATTCAGCGCGTCTATAAACATGATTTACGCCAAATTCAACAACCTGCATTTGATCAGTTCTTCACTTAATGTATTATTAATTGAGATATAGAAAATTCGGTTTATCGAATAGTGTATGTCAGAATAAGTATGTAGTAAATTAAAATCTCAATTTACATTCAATGGTGTTTGCGTATATTAGAAAAGTCAAATTTAAAAATGTTAGCATTTGTCGCAGAATGAATACGAAAAGCACATATAAAAACTGAATAAAGTTATAAAAGAATAAATCGAAAAACCCCATTTCAAAAAATAACATTGTATTTGTTCGCAGCGAATCAGCAGTTTAAATTAAATTACACTAATATTGTTTTCTAACAGAAAAGCTGTTTGCACCATATAGTATTTGTCGTTACGGCTACTTTTATGGTCTTTTTGAAACATATCACGTTTTCGGAAATCGTTGGTGATTGACATTCAGCGCGACTATAAACATGATTTACGTCAAATTCAACAACCTACATTTGATCAGTTCTTCACTTAATGTATTATTAATTAAGAAATTTAAATTTCAGATTATCGAATAGTGCATGTCAGATTAAGCATGTAGTAACATAAAATCTCAATTTATATTCCATGGCGTTTGCATATATTCGACAAGTCGAATTTACAAATGTTAGTGTTTGTCGCAAAATGAATATGAAGCGCACATATAAAAAATGAATAAAGTTATAAAAGAATAAATCGAAAAACCCCATTTCAAAAAATAACATTGTATTTGTTCGCAGCGAATCAGCAGATTAAATTAAATTACACTAACATTGTTTTCTAGCAGAAAATCCGTTTGCATAATACAGTTCCGGCTACTTTTATAGTCTTTTTAAACATATCACGTTTTTGGAAATGTTTGGTGATTGTCATTCAGCGCGTCTATAAACATGATTTACGCCAAATTCAACAACCTGCATTTGATCAGTTCTTCACTTAATTCGGTTTATCGAATAGTGTATGTCAGATTAAGTATGTAGTAAAATAAAATCTCAATTTACATTCAATGGCGTTTGCGTATATTAGAAAAGTCAAATTTAAAAATGTTAGCATTTGTCGCAGAATGAATACGAAAAGCACATATAAAAACTGAATAAAGTTATAAAAGAATAAATCGAAAAACCCCATTTCAAAAAATCACCTTGTATCTCTTCGCAACGAATCAACAGTTTAAATTAAATTTCACTAACATTGTTTTCTAGCATAAAAGCCGTTTGCAACATACAGTTCCGGCTACTTTTATAGTCTTTTTAAACATATCACGTTTTTGGAAATGTTTGGTGATTGTCATTCAGCGCGTCTATAAACATGATTTACTTCAAATTCAACAACCTGCATTTGATCAGTTCATCACTTAATGTGTAAAAAATTCGGTTTATCGAATAGTGTATGTCAGAATAAGTATGTAGTAAAATAAAATCTCAATTTACATTCAATGGCGTTTGCGTATATTAGAAAAGTCAAATTTAAAAATGTTAGCATTTGTCGCTGAATAAATACGAAAAGCACATATAAAAACTGAATAAAGTTATATAAGAATAAATCGAAAAACCCCATTTCAAAAAATAACATTGTATTTCTTCTCAACGAATCAACAGTTTAAATTAAATTTCACTAACATTGTTTTCTAGCAGAAAAGCCGTTTGCAACATACAGTTCCGGCTACTTTTATAGTCTTTTTAAACATATCACGTTTTTGGAAATGTTTGGTGATTGTCATTCAGCGCGCCGATAAACATGATTTACGTCAAATTCAACAACCTAAATTTGATCAGTTCTTCACTTCATGTATAATTAATTGAGAAATGTAAATTTCAGATTATCGAATAGTGCATGTCAGATGAAGCATGTAGTATCATTAAATCTCAATTTACATTCAATGTCGTTTGCATATTTTCGAAAAGTCGAATTTACAAATGTTAGTGTTTGTCGCAGAATGAATATGAAAAGCATATATAAAAACTGAATAAAGTTATAAAAGAATAAATCGAAAAACCCCATTTCAAAAAATAACATTGCATTTCTTCGCAGCGAATCAACAGTTTAAATTAAATTACACTAATATTGTTTTCTAACAGAAAAGCCGTTTGCAGCATATAGTATTTATCGTTACGGCTACTTTTATGGTCTTTTTGAAACATATCACGTTTTCGGAAATCGTTGGTGATTTTCATTCAGCGCGTCTATAAACATGATTTACGTCAAATTGAACAACCTGCATTTGATCAGTTCTTCACTTAATGTATTATTAATTGAGATATAAAAAATTCGTATTATCGAATAGTGTATGTCAGATTAAGTATGTAGTAAAATAAAATCTCAATTTACATTCGATGGCGTTTGCGTATATTCGAAAAGTCAAATTTAAAAATGTTAGCATTTGTCGCAGAATGAATACGAAAAGCACATATAAAAACTGAATAAAGTTATATAAGAATAAATCGAAAAACCCCATTTCAAAAAATAACATTGTATTTCTTCTCAACGAATCAACAGTTTAAATTAAATTTCACTAACATTGTTTTCTAGCAGAAAAGCCGTTTGCACCATACAGTTCCGGCTACTTTTATAGTCTTTTTGAAACATTTCACGTTTTTGGAAATCGTTGGTGATTGTCATTCAGCGCGTCCATAAACATGATTTACGTCAAATTCAACAACCTGCATTTGATCAGTTCTTCACTTAATGTGTAAAAAATTCGGTTTATCGAATAGTGTATGTCAGATTAAGTATGTAGTAAAATAAAATCTCAATTTACATTCAATGGCGTTTGCGTATATTAGAAAAGTCAAATTTAAAAATGTTAGCATTTGTCGCAGAATGAATACGAAAAGCACATATAAAAACTGAATAATGTTATAAAAGAATAAATCGAAAAACCCCATTTCAAAAAATAACATTGTATTTCTTCTCAATGAATCAACAGTTTAAATTAAATTTCACTAATATTGTTTTCTAACAGACAAGCCGTTTGCAACATACAGTTTCGGCTACTTTTATAGTCTTTTTAAACATATCACGTTTTTGGAAATGTTTGGTGATTGTCATTCAGCGCGCCGATAAACATGATTTACGTCAAATTCAACAACCTAAATTTGATCAGTTCTTCACTTCATGTATAATTAATTGAGAAATGTAAATTTCAGATTATCGAATAGTGTATGTCAGATTAAGCATGTAGTATCATTAAATCTCAATTTACATTCAATGTCGTTTGCATATTTTCGAAAAGTCGAATTTGCATATGTTAGCATTTGTCGCAGAATGAATATGAAAAGCACATATAAAAACTGAATAAAGTTATAAAAGAATAAATCGAAAAACCCCATTTCAAAAAATAACATTGTATTTCTTCGCAACGAATCAACAGTTTAAATTAAATTACACTAATATTGTTTTCTAACAGAAAAGCCGTTTGCAGCATATAGTATTTATCGTTACGGCTACTTTTATGGTCTTTTTGAAACATATCACGTTTTCGGAAATCGTTGGTGATTTTCATTCAACGCGTCTATAAACATGATTTACGTCAAATTGAACAACCTGCATTTGATCAGTTCTTCACTTAATGTATTATTAATTGAGATATAAAAAATTCGGATTATCGAATAGTGTATGTCAGATTAAGTATGTAGTAAAATAAAATCTCAATTTACATTCAATGGCGTTTGCGTATATTCGAAAAGTCGAATTTACAAATGTTAGTGTTTGTCGCAGAATGAATACGAAAAGCACATATAAAAACTGAATAAAGTTATATAAGAATAAATCGAAAAACCCCATTTCAAAAAATAACATTGTATTTCTTCTCAACGAATCAACAGTTTAAATTAAATTTCACTAACATTGTTTTCTAGCAGAAAAGCCGTTTGCACCATACAGTTCCGGCTACTTTTATAGTCTTTTTGAAACATATCACGTTTTCGGAAATCGTTGGTGATTGTCATTCAGCGCGTCCATAAACATGATTTACGTCAAATTCAACAACCTGCATTTGATCAGTTCTTCACTTAATGTGTAAAAAATTCGGTTTATCGAATAGTGTATGTCAGATTAAGTATGTAGTAAAATAAAATCTCAATTTACATTCAATGGCGTTTGCGTATATTAGAAAAGTCAAATTTAAAAATGTTAGCATTTGTCGCAGAATGAATACGAAAAGCACATATAAAAACTGAATAAAGTTATAAAAGAATAAATCGAAAAACCCCATTTCAAAAAATAACATTGTATTTCTTCTCAACGAATCAACAGTTTAAATTAAATTTCACTAACATTGTTTTCTAGCAGAAAAGCCGTTTGCACCATACAGTTCCGGCTACTTTTATAGTCTTTTTGAAACATATCACGTTTTTGGAAATCGTTGGTGATTGTCATTCAGCGCGTCCATAAACATGATTTACGTCAAATTCAACAACCTGCATTTGATCAGTTCTTCACTTAATGTGTAAAAAATTCGGTTTATCGAATAGTGTATGTCAGATTAAGTATGTAGTAAAATAAAATCTCAATTTACATTCAATGGCGTTTGCGTATATTAGAAAAGTCAAATTTAAAAATGTTAGCATTTGTCGCAGAATGAATACGAAAAGCACTTATAAAAACTGAATAAAGTTATATAAGAATAAATCGAAAAACCCCATTTCAAAAAATAACATTGTATTTCTTCTCAACGAATCAACAGTTTAAATTAAATTTCACTAACATTGTTTTCTAGCAGAAAAGCCGTTTGCAACATACAGTTCCGGCTACTTTTATAGTCTTTTTAAACATATCACGTTTTTGGAAATGTTTGGTGATTGTCATTCAGCGCGTCTATAAACATGATTTACTTCAAATTCAACAACCTGCATTTGATCAGTTCATCACTTAATGTGTAAAAAATTCGTTTTATCGAATAGTGTATGTCAGATTAAGTATGTAGTAAAATAAAATCTCAATTTACATTCAATGGCGTTTGCGTATATTAGAAAAGTCAAATTTAAAAATGTTAGCATTTGTCGCAGAATGAATACGAAAAGCACATATAAAAACTGAATAAAGTTATATAAGAATAAATCGAAAAACCCCATTTCAAAAAATAACATTGTATTTCTTCTCAACGAATCAACAGTTTAAATTAAATTTCACTAACATTGTTTTCTAGCAGAAAAGCCGTTTGCAACATACAGTTCCGGCTACTTTTATAGTCTTTTTAAACATATCAAGTTTTTGGAAATGTTTGGTGATTGTCATTCAGCGCGCCGATAAACATGATTTACGTCAAATTCAACAACCTAAATTTGATCAGTTCTTCACTTCATGTATAATTAATTGAGAAATGTAAATTTCAGATTATCGAATAGTGTATGTCAGATTAAGCATGTAGTATCATTAAATCTCAATTTACATTCAATGTCGTTTGCATATTTTCGAAAAGTCGAATTTGCATATGTTAGCATTTGTCGCAGAATGAATATGAAAAGCACATATAAAAACTGAATAAAGTTATAAAAGAATAAATCGAAAAACCCCATTTCAAAAAATAACATTGTATTTCTTCGCAACGAATCAACAGTTTAAATTAAATTACACTAATATTGTTTTCTAACAGAAAAGCCGTTTGCAGCATATAGTATTTATCGTTACGGCTACTTTTATGGTCTTTTTGAAACATATCACGTTTTCGGAAATCGTTGGTGATTTTCATTCAGCGCGTCTATAAACATGATTTACGTCAAATTTTACAACCTGCATTTGATCAGTTCTTCACTTAATGTATTATTAATTGAGATATAAAAAATTCGGATTATCGAATAGTGTATGTCAGATTAAGTATGTAGTAAAATAAAATCTCAATTTACATTCGATGGCGTTTGCGTATATAAGAAAAGTCAAATTTAAAAATGTTAGCATTTGTCGCAGAATGAATACGAAAAGCACATATAAAAACTGAATAAAGTTATATAAGAATAAATCGAAAAACCCCATTTCAAAAAATAACATTGTATTTCTTCTCAACGAATCAACAGTTTAAATTAAATTTCACTAACATTGTTTTCTAGCAGAAAAGCCGTTTGCACCATACAGTTCCGGCTACTTTTATAGTCTTTTTGAAACATTTCACCTTTTTGGAAATCGTTGGTGATTGTCATTCAGCGCGTCCATAAACATGATTTACGTCAAATTCAACAACCTGCATTTGATCAGTTCTTCACTTAATGTGTAAAAAATTCGGTTTATCGAATAGTGTATGTCAGATTAAGTATGTAGTAAAATAAAATCTCAATTTACATTCAATGGCGTTTGCGTATATTAGAAAAGTCAAATTTAAAAATGTTAGCATTTGTCGCAGAATGAATACGAAAAGCACTTATAAAAACTGAATAAAGTTATATAAGAATAAATCGAAAAACCCCATTTCAAAAAATAACATTGTATTTCTTCTCAACGAATCAACAGTTTAAATTAAATTTCACTAACATTGTTTTCTAGCAGAAAAGCCGTTTGCAACATACAGTTCCGGCTACTTTTATAGTCTTTTTAAACATATCACGTTTTTGGAAATGTTTGGTGATTGTCATTCAACGCGCCGATAAACATGATTTACGTCAAATTCAACGACCTAAATTTGATCAGTTCTTCACTTCATGTATAATTAATTGAGAAATGTAAATTTCAGATTATCGAATAGTGCATGTCAGATTAAGCATGTAGTATCATTAAATCTCAATTTACATTCAATGTCGTTTGCATATTTTCGAAAAGTCGAAATTGCAAATGTTAGTGTTTGTCGCAGAATGAATATGAAAAGCACATATAAAAACTGAATAAAGTTATAAAAGAATAAATCGAAAAACCCCATTTCAAAAAATAACATTGCATTTCTTCGCAGCGAATCAGCAGATTAAATTAAATTACACTAATATTGTTTTCTAACAGAAAAGCCGTTAGCAGCATATAGTATTTATCGTTACGGCTACTTTTATGGTCTTTTTGAAACATATCACGTTTTCGGAAATCGTTGGTGATTTTCATTCAGCGCGTCTATAAACATGATTTACGTCAAATTGAACAACCTGCATTTGATCAGTTCTTCACTTAATGTATTATTAATTGAGATATAAAAAATTCGGATTATCGAATAGTGTATGTCAGATTAAGTATGTAGTAAAATAAAATCTCAATTTACATTCAATGGCGTTTGCGTATATTCGAAAAGTCGAATCTAAAAATGTTAGCATTTGTCGCAGAATGAATACGAAAAGCACATATAAAAACTGAATAAAGTTATAAAAGAATAAATCGAAAAACCCCATTTCAAAAAATAACATTGTATTTCTTCGCAACGAATCAACAGTTTAAATTAAATTTCACTAACATTGTTTTCTAGCAGAAAAGCCGTTTGCACCATACAGTTCCGGCTACTTTTATAGTCTTTTTGAAACATTTCACCTTTTTGGAAATCGTTGGTGATTGTCATTCAGCGCGTCCATAAACATGATTTACGTCAAATTCAACAACCTGCATTTGATCAGTTCTTCACTTAATGTGTAAAAAATTCGGTTTATCGAATAGTGTATGTCAGATTAAGTATGTAGTAAAATAAAATCTCAATTTACATTCAATGGCGTTTGCGTATATTAGAAAAGTCAAATTTAAAAATGTTAGCATTTGTCGCAGAATGAATACGAAAAGCACATATAAAAACTGAATAAAGTTATAAAAGAATAAATCGAAAAACCCCATTTCAAAAAATAACATTGTATTTCTTCTCAACGAATCAACAGTTTAAATTAAATTTCACTAACATTGTTTTCTAGCAGAAAAGCCGTTTGCAACATACAGTTTCGGCTACTTTTATAGTCTTTTTAAACATATCACGTTTTTGGAAATGTTTGGTGATTGTCATTCAGCGCGCCGATAAACATGATTTACGTCAAATTCAACAACCTAAATTTGATCAGTTCTTCACTTCATGTATAATTAATTGAGAAATGTAAATTTCAGATTATCCAATAGTGCATGTCAGATTAAGCATGTAGTATCATTAAATCTCAATTTACATTCAATGTCGTTTGCATATTTTCGAAAAGTCGAAATTGCAAATGTTAGTGTTTGTCGCAGAATGAATATGAAAATCACATATAAAAACTGAATAAAGTTATAAAAGAATAAATCGAAAAACCCCATTTCAAAAAATCACCTTGTATTTCTTCGCAACGAATCAACAGTTTAAATTAAATTTCACTAACATTGTTTTCTAGCAGAAAAGCCGTTTGCAACATACAGTTCCGGCTACTTTTATAGTCTTTTTAAACATATCACGTTTTCGGAAATCTTTGGTGATTGTCATTCAGCGCGCCTATAAACATAACTCACATCAAATTCAACAACCTACATTTGATCAGTTCTTTACTCAAAGTATTATTAATTGAGAAATGTAAATTTCAGATTATCGAATAGTGCATGTCAGATTAAGCATGTAGTATCATAAAATCTCAATTTACGTTCAATGGCGTTTGCATATATTCGAAAAGTCGAATTTACAAATGTTAGTGTTTGTCGCAGAATGAATATGAAAAGCACATATAAGAAATGAATAAAGTTATAAAAGAATAAATCGAAAAACCCCATTTCAAAAAATAACATTGTATTTGTTCGCAGAGAATCAGCAGATTAAATTAAATTACACTAATATTGTTTTCTAACAGACAAGCCGTTTGCAGCATATAGTATTTATCGTTACGGCTACTTTTATGGTCTTTTTGAAACATATCACGCTTTCGGAAATCGTTGGTGATTGCCATTCAGCGCGTCTATAAACATGATTTACGCCAAATTCAACAACCTGCATTTGATCAGTTCTTCACTTAATGTATTATTAATTGAGATATAAAAAATTCGGATTATCGAATAGTGTATGTCAGATTAAGTATGTAGTAAAATAAAATCTCAATTTACATTCAATGGCGTTTGCGTATATAAGAAAAGTCAAATTTAAAAATGTTAGCATTTGTCGCAGAATGAATACGAAAAGCACATAAAAACTGAATAAAGTTATATAAGAATAAATCGAAAAACCCCATTTCAAAAAATAACATTGTATTTCTTCTCAACGAATCAACAGTTTAAATTAAATTTCACTAACATTGTTTTCTAGCAGAAAAGCCGTTTGCACCATACAGTTCCGGCTACTTTTATAGTCTTTTTGAAACATTTAACGTTTTTGGAAATCGTTGGTGATTGTCATTCAGCGCGTCGATAAACATGATTTACGTCAAATTCAACAACCTGCATTTGATCAGTTCTTCACTTAATGAGTAAAAAATTCGGTTTATCGAATAGTGTATGTCAGATTAAGTATGTAGTAAAATAAAATCTCAATTTACATTCAATGGCGTTTGCGTATATTAGAAAAGTCAAATTTAAAAATGTTAGCATTTGTCGCAGAATGAATACGAAAAGCACATATAAAAACTGAATAAAGTTATATAAGAATAAATCGAAAAACCCCATTTCAAAAAATAACATTGTATTTCTTCTCAACGAATCAACAGTTTAAATTAAATTTCACTAACATTGTTTTCTAGCAGAAAAGCCGTTTGCAACATACAGTTCCGGCTACTTTTATAGTCTTTTTAAACATATCACGTTTTTGGAAATGTTTGGTGATTGTCATTCAACGCGCCGATAAACATGATTTACGTCAAATTCAACAACCTAAATTTGATCAGTTCTTCACTTCATGCATAATTAATTGAGAAATGTAAATTTCAGATTATCGAATAGTGCATGTCAGATTAAGCATGTAGTATCATTAAATCTCAATTTACATTCAATGTCGTTTGCATATTTTCGAAAAGTCGAATTTGCAAATGTTAGCATTTGTCGCAGAATGAATATGAAAAGCACATATAAAAACTGAATAAAGTTATAAAAGAATAAATCGAAAAACCCCATTTCAAAAAATCACCTTGTATTTCTTCGCAACGAATCAACAGTTTAAATTAAATTACACTAATATTGTTTTCTAACAGAAAAGCCGTTTGCAGCATATAGTATTTATCGTTACGGCTACTTTTATGGTCTTTTTGAAACATATCACGTTTTCGGAAATCGTTGGTGATTGTCATTCAGCGCGTCTATAAACATGATTTACGTCAAATTGAACAACCTGCATTTGATCAGTTCTTCACTTAATGTATTATTAATTGAGATATAAAAAATTCGGATTATCGAATAGTGTATGTCAGATTAAGTATGTAGTAAAATAAAATCTCAATTTACATTCAATGGCGTTTGCGTATATTAGAAAAGTCAAATTTAAAAATGTTAGCATTTGTCGCAGAATGAATACGAAAAGCACATATAAAAACTGAATAAAGTTATAAAAGAATAAATCGAAAAACCCCATTTCAAAAAATAACATTGTATTTCTTCTCAACGAATCAACAGTTTAAATTAAATTTCACTAACATTGTTTTCTAGCAGAAAAGCCGGTTGCACCATACATTTCCGGCTACTTTTATAGTCTTTTTAAACATATCACGTTTTTGGAAATGTTTGGTGATTGTCATTCAGCGCGCCGATAAACATGATTTACGTCAAATTCAACAACCTAAATTTGATCAGTTCTTCACTTCATGTATAATTAATTGAGAAATGTAAATTTCAGATTATCGAATAGTGTATGTCAGATTAAGCATGTAGTATCATTAAATCTCAATTTACATTCAATGTCGTTTGCATATTTTCGAAAAGTCGAATTTGCATATGTTAGCATTTGTCGCAGAATGAATATGAAAAGCACATATAAAAACTGAATAAAGTTATAAAAGAATAAATCGAAAAACCCCATTTCAAAAAATAACATTGTATTTCTTCGCAACGAATCAACAGTTTAAATTAAATTACAATAATATTGTTTTCTAACAGAAAAGCCGTTAGCAGCATATAGTATTTATCGTTACGGCTACTTTTATGGTCTTTTTGAAACATATCACGTTTTCGGAAATCGTTGGTGATTTTCATTCAGCGCGTCTATAAACATGATTTACGTCAAATTGAACAACCTGCATTTGATCAGTTCTTCACTTAATGTATTATTAATTGAGATATAAAAAATTCGGATTATCGAATAGTGTATGTCAGATTAAGTATGTAGTAAAATAAAATCTCAATTTACATTCGATGGCGTTTGCGTATATAAGAAAAGTCAAATTTAAAAATGTTAGCATTTGTCGCAGAATGAATACGAAAAGCACATATAAAAACTGAATAAAGTTATATAAGAATAAATCGAAAAACCCCATTTCAAAAAATAACATTGTATTTCTTCTCAACGAATCAACAGTTTAAATTAAATTTCACTAACATTGTTTTCTAGCAGAAAAGCCGTTTGCACCATACAGTTCCGGCTACTTTTATAGTCTTTTTGAAACATTTCACCTTTTTGGAAATCGTTGGTGATTGTCATTCAGCGCGTCCATAAACATGATTTACGTCAAATTCAACAACCTGCATTTGATCAGTTCTTCACTTAATGTGTAAAAAATTCGGTTTATCGAATAGTGTATGTCAGATTAAGTATGTAGTAAAATAAAAATCTCAATTTACATTCAATGGCGTTTGCGTATATTAGAAAAGTCAAATTTAAAAATGTTAGCATTTGTCGCAGAATGAATACGAAAAGCACTTATAAAAACTGAATAAAGTTATATAAGAATAAATCGAAAAACCCCATTTCAAAAAATAACATTGTATTTCTTCTCAACGAATCAACAGTTTAAATTAAATTTCACTAACATTGTTTTCTAGCAGAAAAGCCGTTTGCAACATACAGTTCCGGCTACTTTTATAGTCTTTTTAAACATATCACGTTTTTGGAAATGTTTGGTGATTGTCATTCAACGCGCCGATAAACATGATTTACGTCAAATTCAACAACCTAAATTTGATCAGTTCTTCACTTCATGTATAATTAATTGAGAAATGTAAATTTCAGATTATCGAATAGTGTATGTCAGATTAAGCATGTAGTATCATTAAATCTCAATTTACATTCAATGTCGTTTGCATATTTTCGAAAAGTCGAATTTGCATATGTTAGCATTTGTCGCAGAATGAATATGAAAAGCACATATAAAAACTGAATAAAGTTATAAAAGAATAAATCGAAAAACCCCATTTCAAAAAATCACCTTGTATTTCTTCGCAACGAATCAACAGTTTAAATTAAATTTCACTAACATTGTTTTCTAGCAGAAAAGCCGTTTGCAACATACAGTTCCGGCTACTTTTATAGTCTTTTTAAACATATCACGTTTTTGGAAATGTTTGGTGATTGTCATTCAGCGCGTCTATAAACATAACTCACATCAAATTCAACAACCTACATTTGATCAGTTCTTTACTCAAAGTATTATTAATTGAGAAATGTAAATTTCAGATTATCGAATAGTGCATGTCAGATTAAGCATGTAGTATCATAAAATCTCAATTTACGTTCAATGGCGTTTGCATATATTCGAAAAGTCGAATTTACAAATGTTAGTGTTTGTCGCAGAATGAATATGAAAAGCACATATAAAAACTGAATAAAGTTATAAAAGAATAAATCGAAAAACCCCATTTCAAAAAATAACATTGTATTACTTCGCAGCGAATCAACAGATTAAATTAAATTACACTAATATTGTTTTCTAACAGAAAAGCCGTTTGCAGCATATAGTATTTATCGTTACGGCTACTTTTATGGTCTTTTTGAAACATATCACGCTTTCGGAAATCGTTGGTGATTGCCATTCAGCGCGTCTATAAACATGATTTACGCCAAATTCAACAACCTGCATTTGATCAGTTCTTCACTTAATGTATTATTAATTGAGATATAAAAAATTCGGATTATCGAATAGTGTATGTCAGATTAAGTATGTAGTAAAATAAAATCTCAATTTACATTCAATGGCGTTTGCGTATATTAGAAAAGTCAAATTTAAAAATGTTAGCATTTGTCGCAGAATGAATACGAAAAGCACATATAAAAACTGAATAAAGTTATATAAGAATAAATCGAAAAACCCCATTTCAAAAAATAACATTGTATTTCTTCTCAACGAATCAACAGTTTAAATTAAATTTCACTAACATTGTTTTCTAGCAGAAAAGCCGTTTGCAACATACAGTTCCGGCTACTTTTATAGTCTTTTTAAACATATCACGTTTTTGGAAATGTTTGGTGATTGTCATTCAACGCGCCGATAAACATGATTTACGTCAAATTCAACAACCTAAATTTGATCAGTTCTTCACTTCATGCATAATTAATTGAGAAATGTAAATTTCAGATTATCGAATAGTGCATGTCAGATTGAGCATGTAGTATCATTAAATCTCAGTTTACATTCAATGTCGTTTGCATATTTTCAAAAAGTCGAATTTGCATATGTTAGCATTTGTCGCAGAATGAATATGAAAAGCACATATAAAAACTGAATAAAGTTATAAAAGAATAAATCGAAAAACCCCATTTCAAAAAATAACATTGTATTACTTCGCAGCGAATCAACAGTTTAAATTAAATTACAATAATATTGTTTTCTAACAGAAAAGCCGTTTGCAGCATATAGTATTTATCGTTACGGCTACTTTTATGGTCTTTTTGAAACATATCACGCTTTCGGAAATCGTTGGTGATTGCCATTCAGCGCGTCTATAAACATGATTTACGCCAAATTCAACAACCTGCATTTGATCAGTTCTTCACTTAATGTATTATTAATTGAGATATAAAAAATTCGGATTATCGAATAGTGTATGTCAGATTAAGTATGTAGTAAAATAAAATCTCAATTTACATTCAATGGCGTTTGCGTATATAAGAAAAGTCAAATTTAAAAATGTTAGCATTTGTCGCAGAATGAATACGAAAAGCACATATAAAAACTGAATAAAGTTATATAAGAATAAATCGAAAAACCCCATTTCAAAAAATAACATTGTATTTCTTCTCAACGAATCAACAGTTTAAATTAAATTTCACTAACATTGTTTTCTAGCAGAAAAGCCGTTTGCACCATACAGTTCCGGCTACTTTTATAGTCTTTTTGAAACATATCACGTTTTTGGAAATCGTTGCTGATTGTCATTCAGCGCGTCCATAAACATGATTTACGTCAAATTCAACAACCTGCATTTGATCAGTTCTTCACTTAATGTGTAAAACATTCGGTTTATTGAATAGTGTATGTCAGATTAAGTATGTAGTAAAATAAAATTTCAACTTACATTCAATGGCGTTTGCGTATATTAGAAAAGTCAAATTTAGGAATGTTAGAATTTGTCGCAGAATGAATACGAAAAGAACATATAAAATCTGAATGTAGTTATAAAAGAATAAATCGAAAAACCCCATTTCAAAAAATAACATTGTATTTCTTCTCAACGAATCAACAGTTTAAATTAAATTTCACTAACATTGTTTTCTAGCAGAAAAGCCGTTTGCAACATACAGTTCCGGCTACTTATATAGTCTTTTTAAACATATCACGTTTTTGGAAATGTTTGGTGATTGTCATTCAACGCGCCGATAAACATGATTTACGTCAAATTCAACAACCTAAATTTGATCAGTTGTTAACTTCATGTATAATTAATTGAGAAATGTAAATTTCAGATTATCGAATAGTGCATGTCAGATTAAGCATGTAGTATCATTAAATCTCAGTTTACATTCAATGTCGTTTGCATATTTTCGAAAAGTCGAATTTGCAAATGTTAGCATTTGTCGCAGAATGAATATGAAAAGCACATATAAAAACTGAATAAAGTTATAAAAGAATAAATCGAAAAACCCCATTTCAAAAAATCACCTTGTATTTCTTCGCAACGAATCAACAGTTTAAATTAAATTACACTAATATTGTTTTCTAACAGAAAAGCCGTTTGCAGCATATAGTATTTATCGTTACGGCTACTTTTATGGTCTTTTTGAAACATATCACGTTTTCGGAAATCGTTGGTGATTGTCATTCAGCGCGTCTATAAACATGATTTACGTCAAATTGAACAACCTGCATTTGATCAGTTCTTCACTTAATGTATTATTAATTGAGATATAAAAAATTCGGATTATCGAATAGTGTATGTCAGATTAAGTATGTAGTAAAATAAAATCTCAATTTACATTCAATGGCGTTTGCGTATATAAGAAAAGTCAAATTTAAAAATGTTAGAATTTGTCGCAGTATGAATACGAAAAGCACATATAAAAACTGAATAAAGTTATAAAAGAATAAATCGAAAAACCCCATTTCAAAAAATAACATTGTATTTCTTCTCAACGAATCAACAGTTTAAATTAAATTTCACTAACATTGTTTTCTAGCAGAAAAGCCGTTTGCACCATACAGTTCTGGCTACTTTTATAGTCTTTTTAAACATATCACGTTTTTGGAAATGTTTGGTGATTGTCATTCAACGCGCCGATAAACATGATTTACGTCAAATTCAACAACCTAAATTTGATCAGAACTAAACTTCATGTATAATTAATTGAGAAATGTAAATTTCAGATTATCGAATAGTGCATGTCAGATTAAGCATGTAGTATCATTAAATCTCAGTTTACATTCAATGTCGTTTGCATATTATCGAAAAGTCAAATTTTCAAATGTTAGCATTTGTCGCAGAATGAATATGAAAAGCACATATAAAAACTGAATAAAGTTATAAAAGAATAAATCGAAAAACCCCATTTCAAAAAATAACATTGTATTTCTTGGCAACGAATCAACAGTTTAAATTAAATTACACTAATATTGTTTTCTAACAGAAAAGCCGTTTGCAGCATATAGTATTTATCGTTACGGGTACTTTTATGGTCTTTTTGAAACATATCACGTTTTCGGAAATCGTTGGTGATTGTCATTCAGCGCGTCTATAAACATGATTTACGTCAAATTGAACAACCTGCATTTGATCAGTTCTTCACTTAATGTATTATTAATTGAGACATGTAAATTTCAGATTATCCAATAGTAAATGTCAGATTAAGTATGTAGTAAAGTAAAATCTCAATTTACATTCAATGGCGTTTGCGTATATAAGAAAAGTCAAATATAAAAATGTTGGCATTTGTCGCAGAATGAATACGAAAAGCACATATAAAAACTGAATAAAGTTATAAAAGAATAAATCGAAAAACCCCATTTCAAAACATAAAATTGTATTTCTTCTCAACGAATCAACAGTTTAAATTAAATTTCACTAACATTGTTTTCTAGCATAAAAGCCGTTTGCACCATACAGTTCCGGCTACTTTTATAGCCTTTTTGAAACATTTAACGTTTTTGGAAATCGTTGGTGATTGTCATTCAGCGCGTCGATAAACATGATTTACGTCAAATTCAACAACCTGCATTTGATCAGTTCTTCACTTCATGTATAATTAATTGAGAAATGTAAATTTCAGATTATCGAATAGTGCATGTCAGATTAAGCATGTAGTATCATTAAATCTCAGTTTACATTCAATGTCGTTTGCATATTTTCGAAAAGTCGAATTTGCAAATGTTAGCATTTGTCGCAGAATGAATATGAAAAGCACATATAAAAACTGAATAAAGTTATAAAAGAATAAATCGAAAAACCCCATTTCAAAAAATCACCTTGTATTTCTTCGCAACGAATCAACAGTTTAAATTAAATTACACTAATATTGTTTTCTAACAGAAAAGCCGTTTGCAGCATATAGTATTTATCGTTACGGCTACTTTTATGGTCTTTTTGAAACATATCACGTTTTCGGAAATCGTTGGTGATTGTCATTCAGCGCGTCTATAAACATGATTTACGTCAAATTGAACAACCTGCATTTGATCAGTTCTTCACTTAATGTATTATTAATTGAGACATGTAAATTTCAGATTATCCAATAGTAAATGTCAGATTAAGTATGTAGTAAAGTAAAATCTCAATTTACATTCAATGGCGTTTGCGTATATAAGAAAAGTCAAATTTAAAAATGTTAGCATTTGTCGCAGAATGAATACGAAAAGCACATATAAAAACTGAATAAAGTTATAAAAGAATAAATCGAAAAACCCCATTTCAAAACATAAAATTGTATTTCTTCTCAACGAATCAACAGTTTAAATTAAATTTCACTAACATTGTTTTCTAGCAGAAAAGCCGTTTGCACCATACAGTTCCGGCTACTTTTATAGTCTTTTTGAAACATTTAACGTTTTTGGAAATCGTTGGTGATTGTCATTCAGCCCGTCGATAAACATGATTTACGTCAAATTCAACAACCTGCATTTGATCAGTTCTTCACTTCATGTATAATTAATTGAGAAATGTAAATTTCAGATTATCGAATAGTGCATGTCAGATTAAGCATGTAGTATCATTAAATCTCAATTTACATTCAATGTCGTTTGCATATTTTCGAAAAGTCGAATTTGCAAATGTTAGCATTTGTCGCAGAATGAATATGAAAAGCACATATAAAAACTGAATAAAGTTATAAAAGAATAAATCGTAAAACCCCATTTCAAAAAATCACCTTATATTTCTTCGCAACGAATCACCAGTTTAAATTAAATTTCACTAACATTGTTTTCTAGCAGAAAAGCAGTTTGCACCATATAGTATTTATCGTTACGGCTACTTTTATAGTCTTTTTGAAACATATCACGTTTTCGGAAGTCGTTGGTTATTGTCATTCAGCGCGCCGATAAACATGATTTACGTCATATTCAACAACCTACATTTGGTCAGTTCTTCACTTAATGTATTATTAATTGAGAAATGTAAATTTCAGATTATCGAATAGTGCATGTCAGATTAAGCATGTAGTATCATAAAATCTCAATTTATATTCAATGGCGTTTGCATATATTCGAAAAGTCGAATTTACAAATGTTCGTGTTTGTCGCAGAATGAATATGAAAAGCACATATAAAAACTGAATAAAGTTATAAAAGAATAAATCGAAAAACCCCATTTCAAAAAATAACATTGTATTTCTTTGCAACGAATCAACAGTTTAAATTAAATTTCTCTAACATTGTTTTCTAGCAGAAAAGCCGATTGCACCATGCATTTCCGGCTACTCTTATAGTCTTTTTGAAACATTTCACGTTTTTGAAATCGTTGGTGATTGTCATTCAGCGCGTCCATAAACATGATTTACGTCAAATTCAACAACCTTCATTTGATCAGTTCTTCACGTAATGTATTTTTATTTGAGAAATGTGAATTTTCGTTTGCATATAGTCAAAAATTCGAATTTACAAATGTTAGTGTTTGTCGCAGAATCAATATGAAAAGCACTTAAAAGATCTAAATCCATAATACGGTTTTGCGTGTTCTGATCAAAGAGGTAGATCAAAAAGAAAATACTTGTGCCTTCCATCGGAGCAAACTGAGTAATGTTATAAAACAACGAATCGAAAAACCTCATTTCTAAAAAATTACTTTGTATTTCTTTACAGCGACTCAAAGGTTTAAATTAAATATCACTAATAATTTTTTCTAACAAAAACGCCGTTTTCAACATATAGAACTTATGTTGTGGGCAACTTTTATAGTCTTTTTGAAACATATCACGTTTTCGGAAATCGTTGGTGATTGTCATTCAGCGCGTCTATAAACATGATTTACGTGAAAGTCAACAACCTACATTTTATCAGTTCTTCACTCTATTTATTACATTGAGAAATGTAAATAAAGTGCATAAATAAATATAAGCGTGAAAATGGAATTCTCACGGAAGCACAAGAAAGGAAAGGACTTTACTCGTAAAGGCAGTGCTTGTACGTACTCGCATAATGTATTTAACGACAACAAAAGCATTTTTAGCACTTACAGATAAACGTAATTTGAAAAGTCCTATTCAGATCAACAGTAAATACGTGAACACCGAAGCCCTGTGGCAGCCATGATTGTTTTCAACGTTTGTTTTGATATGTATATGTTGACAGGTCGGTGCAATTGTACTAAGTTACAAATGCACTGACTCATCTATTATTTTTACATTAGTTTTTAATCTTATTTTCTTATAATATTTATGTAATACATAATCTTTTAGTGTCTACATTTTGAAATATTATTTAAGTCATCTAGCGAATCTCCAATAATGTGATTGATGTTATTGAGTACCCATTATTGGTCAGTGACGATTATTATGTACTAGTGTTTGATTATCAATATTATTACTTATTTAACGACTGATGTTAACAATAATGAACATTATTGTTATTTATTTTCGTTAAATAATTATTAATGTTTACTTATCTGATTTCCTACATTACCGACGGTAAGGCAGTTTTCTTGTTGTATGCAACTCGACTGCCTCGTCGATCTCAGATAATTTCTGACAGGTGTTTCCTACTATTAGTGTTGTAATGAGGAGACATGTATCATTTATATCCCTGATCGTTTACTGGGTTGCCTAGAAGCACAGGCGAAAGGTATTAAAATTTTTAAAATATCAGGGATGATCAGGGATGTTACCATTGAAATGGTTAGCACTAAATTCAGATTAGATGGATAAAGAATTATTCGATATTAAAATGTTTTATTCGACCTAATCACTACAAAGCAATATTGGAATGCTTAGTACTAAATTCATTATAAATAAAATGAAGAAATTTGATATGAAAAAGTTTTATTCAATTGAATTAGTTCAAACCAATATTGAAGCAGTTAGCACTAAATTCAGTATAAATAAATAGATGAAATGTTCGAGATTGAAATGTCCAATTTGACCGAATCAGTACAAAGCAATATTGGAATGCTTAGTCCTAAATTCAGTATAAATGGGATAAAGAAATGGATAAAGAAATGGTAAAAGTTCAGATTAAACTTAAAATTTGTACCGTGTTTAATTTAGAATTTGAAGAATAAAACCTTTTAAGTTTGAAAGAGAAAGTAAATAATCTTGACTTACTTGTGACAAAATGTTTTTATTGGATGGACGAAAGAGTACAGCGCGTTGCCTTTGAAGTTGTTGAATTTGTTTCACTAACTGTCGGCTGACAGTTTCACGAAATTGAATTTGAACTTGCACGATTATAACATGGGACGTGAACCCAAGTAGAAGTGACTTCTTCACAAATTCGTCGTCTATTTATAAGATTTCGGTCTCACAGGCCCTTTGAGTAAGACAAAGAGAGCATGAGGGATGTTTATGTTCATACCGGGTGTCCTCATATTCACTTTGCCTTTAAAAGAAATTAATTAAAAATAAGCCTAGTTTCATAAGTTTACCTTTATTTAAAGCCCTATCTGGTACATTGCGTTAGAGTTTTACGTGAATTGCAATTTTAATTTATCCGTATTCGTGAATTTTACCTCTTTCTTGCTTCTCCTTTTGTACTTATTAATTTAACCTATCATTCAACAATACTATTCAATTATTTATTTTTTCATCTTTTGTTTGCATATTTTCCGCATACAAAATTAACAATGGTGCTCTATATTTGTGAAAACTCCTTTTTTCATACGTAATTTCTTATTCTTAAACGAAACTTAAATAACTAGGGTGAAATTTATCAGGCTTCTGAACACATAATTCGAAGTTATTATGATTTTTAGGTATACATTGTACCTTAGTTTTAGTCAGCCCCGTTCGACTCTTTAGTATTTCAGCAGAAAACTTTCGGTCCTTATTGCTACGAGTTTCTATCTTATAATTTTCGCCGTACGGCGGCGCTTCCCGCGTGTAGGCCTACTCTGACATGCAGTTGCATGTAAACGATGTAAACAAATGAGATAAATATGTGTTGAAAAAACTAAATAATATTGAAATAATAGTGGATTAAATTATAAAAAAATAGTGGATTCAATTAAAATAATCTAGTGCTGTATTATAGTGGATCAGTGATAATAAAATGGTTAATAAGTGCATCGCCCCAAACTGTTCATCGGGTTACAGTTCAACTCATGCTAACAGCGAGAAAATTCATTTTTTCAAAGTGCCTAAAGATTTAGTTGCTGAATATCAAAACGCAATAAAAAGAAAAAATTTTATTGTAACAGCCGGACAGTTTGTTTGCGAGAAACATTTTCTTAAAGAAGTGGTTATTTGGAAGAGAGAAGTAAAGGATCCTGCTGGAAATGTTATAGCATCGGTATGTATAAATAAATATATAAATAATAATTAATATCTGTGTAAAACTTAATGTGATCAATTTTTTTAAAATTTTAATAGATATCATTTTCAATTTTTATTGCTTCAATTGTAATGTCCGAATTCTAACCTAAAGAAGATGTCTGTTGTTTTCCGGCTGTTCCTCTGACTTTTTTTTTCCATCTCTTATTATTCTTGAGTTCCTTTATGTTTGGGATGGTTTTAGTTTAAATAAATAAATGAAAATATGAAGATGTTACATTAGCTAATTTTCTTACCTTTTATTGTAAGAAAAATTTATTTTCAAATTAATTCCAAAATTTTTCCCAATTATTCCTTGAATTAGTAAGCCAATTTTCCAGAAGAATAATTTCCTTCAAAAAAGTAAAATTAGCGAAAAATATACATAACTAAGCTAATTTTAAACAAATCGCATGAAACAAAATTTATTGTTAATGCCAAAGTAGAATGTCTCTTTGAAAAGCATCATCGTAACAGAAACGCATTTGAGTTCATTTTCTGCGAATTTACTGCAACAAGTAAAAAAATCAGATTTCCGTGCAAAGACCATGTTGAAGATGCTAAGGAAATTTTGTCCCACATTGTGCAATACTACTTGCAAATTAGAATTAGAATCGTCAAGAAAAAGCTGAGATTACGAAAGAAAGCGCCTTGAAAAGAGAAGCAGCAAAGCTGTGTGATACTTAGTTTTTTAGCCTTCTAACGTATATTATTTATTAAATTAAAGTTTTTTATTGCGAAAGAGACTCAGAGCTATGTTTTATTTAAATTATTGTTTTACTGTGTTAAAATTTTATATGCTTTTGAAAAAAGCAATAAATCAATGTTCTACTTCATTTTATTTTATTAATAAATTATGTATTTTATTAATACTGAAATTGATATATGTATTTCATAAATGTGAAAAAGAAATATATATACCGTTCAGTCTTTCAGGCCCAAAAATGTATTTTTCACACTTGATATATTTATTCATTTCCCTTATTCAACAAATTTTTAATAACTCTAATATATATCAAATTTTCTTTTCCTATTTAACACAATTTACGTTCATTATTCGTGTTATTCGTTAATAAGACTACTAACTTTTGAAAATCCTTACATTAAAAAATATAATTATTTCACAATTTATTTCTCTCCTTCCATTATTTTATACATATAATTAACACTCTAGAAATAATCTATACTAACAAAAATAATAAATTTTTAAAGTAACTCGTCTTTAAACTTCGTAAATGTTTAAATTAAAAATGTTTTAAACATTTCTTCCATTAGATTACATGTTATTGTAGGCCTACACGCGGAAAGCGCCGCCGTGCGACGAAAATAGTAAGATAGAAACGTGTAGCAATAAGGACCGGCCATCTTTTTTTGAGTCGGACGGGGCTGGTTTTAGTTGCCCAAAGTTTCAATTGCCCATAAAATCACCAGACGTCACTATATTTGAAAAGCAATGTTAGACGAAGATTATGAAAGGAATGTGTTGGCAAAAACTGCGAGGATTGCAAGATGCAGGATTTCTGTACATTTCCCTGAAGCGCTCTCTATCGCCTATATTTGATATGTACTTGCAATTTTTGCCAACACATTCCTTTCATAATCTTCGACTAACACTGCTTTTCAAATATAGTGACGTCTGGTGATTTTATGGGCAATTGAAACTTTGGGCAACTAAAACTATGGTATAATGTATACCTACCATTTTGATTTGCGAGACTCTATTGATAAAGTAGTAAAAATAAAGAAAATTATCAAAATATTATTCTGAAGAAAATCTGTTAAAATCTGGAAAGTACTCTGAGTGAAGTGCCTTGAGACTAGGGGAGCGTCCTTATCTTGCACTTTGGCATGTTTATATTACACTCCTGCAGTCCGATTCAGCTGCATACAAGTGTTCATTTCCTGTATATTCTAGGTGGCCGAAATTCTTCAGAATCACTCTATTTATTTCTTATTCTACATAAATTTTGATAAATATACATGATGTAACAGAAGCTTTGAAAATTTATTTAGTTTAAATTTCAATAGAAAATCATTTTTTAAGTCTTTAAATCATCCTGAAATTCAAAATAAAATGTTTAGATATTCATTTTAGGTGAATGTTTTTGAAAATATCAAAGTAAGAAAGGTAATATCTTAAATGATATATTTGGTGATTTTAAATTTGTCGTCTGCTTCGCCCCATTTTGACACGAAGTCGACAGTAAAATAATTTTCGATGCTGGCTCAACAGCCGAAAGCGCGAAATAGAAGCCAGGAAGCCACGTTCTGGGATCACTGACTTAAGGCACGCTTCGGCAATTAAAACAAATCTATGAGTAATATTTGCTACAAAGTTATTGCGTGCTTTCGTATTCCTTAAATTTCTGCACGTGTAAGCGTACAAGAGAGTTACAGAGGAGTCTTTCCGTCAAAGCTATGAGTCATTACGTTCGAATTCTAGCGCGTATTTTATCGGTAAAGTTGATTCCCTTTAATTCCTGTGAGCTATCGATTTGTTATGTCGATTTCTTCCTTACCTACAAAACGCATTGTGAGTAAAAGAGTTCTAGAGCCCTCGGAATCTAGTACCAAAAATGGATATATGGAGATTGGTCTCCTTCACTGATCTCTATAATACACTAGATGCACAATCAATGCAAAGTCGTGTGACCAATTGAAGGCTGAGCCGCCATATTTACTTATGGTCGATTACAAAGAATGTTTCGGTAAATTCAAATATAGTAAAAAGGGAAAAGTGTAAATGTTAATGAAACAATATGAAATCCATGCTTTTTTACCGCTATTATTATTGATAGTATACATAATTAAACTAATGAAATGAAATTCATTAAATAATACTAAAATATAACTCAGTAATATTTATTATTATGGTATATAATGCTGTATATATTTAAATGGGCATATGTATTTATTTCTTAACTATAATTGAATATAAATTTATCAAATATAGATGACAGAATTTCACAAATAAACGTACCTTGGAGTAGTGTAAAAATTATCTCACGTTCTGAACGTGAACTATTAATAATAGTCACATATAATAACTATTTTTAGTATAAATTAATTCGCGTTTCATAATTCAACTCAAATGTACCTGTATATTAACGGTTTTGAAAACTGGAAAAAAGCTCCATCACCTTCTGTTTAAAGAAATGTTGAATTACTCAATCTTGTTGGGGTATTTCATCATACGTTTAAATTTCTCAGGAGTAATAATCACTTAATTAAAAATCACCAGAGTATTACAAACAAGAAGTTTTAAATGTCAAACTAAAGTAGTGACTAATTCAACACCTTAATTTTTAAACTACATGCAAAAGTAGTAAATAAACAATTCTTAAAAGAAAAAAAGCAATAATAATTGTGCCGGAAATAAAACACTTCATTCTCCACGACTTTTCAAATAAAATGGACCGAAAACCGACGAAAGTATCAACATCCAAATTGGTGGTTATGTGTGAAAACATAAAAAGCCGGAAAACAAGTCAGATTCCGTTCAGCAGAGGCGTTGCAATTCGATTCAGTAAAATTATTCTATTTCCCGACTCCACGCATTATTCCTGAAAACCACGACCAATCCAAGTCGAGTTCTCCAGCCTAAGATACGTCTCCTTATACACCTCCATTGTGCGAATGCAAGTGGGGTAAAAAAATGGTCGCTACCTTCTGTTCGCTCAAAATATTCTAACCATGGAGAATAGGCATAAGGAGACCAATCTCTTATGCATGAACTTCATAAAAGTTGAGCACGTTTTTGTCGGAAGTACATGAACAAGGTTCAAGAACTCCCCTATTGATGGCGCGAATGCGCTATGATGGCGGCGTAAAAAAATGGCCGCTACCTTCTGTTCGCTTAAAATATTCTGACATAACCGCAAATTAAGGTCAATATTTGTAAACATTCTTATAATAAACATATGGTACCGTGACAACCTGCATGCATGCAAAGGTACACGAAGAGTTCTTTTTTTTGCGCTACTTGCAGGAGCGCCATCTCTTGGGACGTTCCCGTACTCAATCAATGTACTTCCGACAAAAAGGTGCTGATTTTCAGTTACATTAGTTTGGTCTCCTTATGTCTATTCTCCCATGGGAGTATGAATTAATCTCAGCCGTATGGATCAGCCCGTATGTCACGATCCTAACTTGACCCCGTTAGTGTCTAAGTTGAATTCCTAAGTTAGTTTGTCGAACGGTCATACGCGGCGCTAACTGTACAATCACTCCCTGAAAATTCACAGTAGCATACGAAGAATTTAATATACAACATTTTTTAAATATATTTTCAATGCCATAAACAAATAAAAGAAATCAGACTTAAAATATTAACATTATTTGAATATTTAAAATTAAATTCTCCCCTTTTTATTCATATTTATACCGTACAAAAACTGTTTTGAAACATTCAGCTAATATTAATATCTCTTTTACTCCTTCATGGCATTGAATAATAACTTTTTAAAAATTTTTATATTTAATTGTCTACATATCACTGCATTTATATTATTTTTTGAGGTAAAATTAAGTTTAAAAATGGAAAAAAAATGAAAAATTCTGAACGAGGAACGAAGTTAATGAGAGTTGTAATTAGTTGGAAATCATCATGAATAATTCAAGAAAATAGAATATAAAATAAGGTAAATATTAATTTATATTTTCAAAATAGTTAACTGACATTAATAAAAACAGTATAATAACAACAATTACATTTTTTTTCATTTTCAAAACCAAAAGTAGTCTATATACGTCCGTTTTCATCCTCGCTAACTATCACGAAATTTTAGAAACAACATTTTATGTACTTTAGACACAAACATGTAGAAACTCGACCAAATTATTCATATAAACTTGCTACTCTTTTCAAGTATCACATGCCCTTAAAGCTCATAATTTTAGTAATAGATTAAATAAATTACATTTCTAGAAATCACGTCAGAAGGTAATAAAATTTTGCATTTAGTGACCTAAAAACGAAGTGTGCTTTTGCAGCATTGACAAAAATAATGCAAAAAAGTCCAAATTTGATAGTTTTAACCATTTTTTAATAACATCTACTAACTAACTATTTTTACCTGGATGCTGTGAAAGTTGAAATTTAGGGAAACAAAGTTGTAAAAATTCAAATTCGTGAAATCATTCATAAAAAAAATATAAAAATACTTTTAATGTATTTCTAAATTACATATTTTCTATTCTGTTTCCAATAATTAATTTTTACAATTTGTAGGATCCGCTTTTTAGGTATGAAAATACTGTGAATTTTTACAACTTTCTGTTTCCTTAAATTTCAACTTTCACATTTCGTAAATGTTAGAGAGGATGAAAACGGACGTAGGTGGACTAATTTTGGTTTTGAAAATGAAAACAAAATTTAATTTTTCTAATTATACTGTTATTATTAATGTTAGATAACAATTTTAAAAATATAAATTAATATTCACCTTATTTTATATTCTATTTTCTTTAATTATTCATAATGATTTCCAACTAATTATAACTCTCATCAACTTCGTTCCTTGTTTAGAATTTTTCATTTTTTTTCCATTTTTCAACTTAATTTTACCTCGAAAAAATAATATAAATGCAGTGATATGTAGACAATTATATATAAAAATTTTTAAAAAGTTATTATTCAAGGCCATGAAGGAATAAAAGAGATATTAATATTTAAATATTAATATCAGCTGAATGTTTCAAAACAGTTTTTGTACGAGATAAATATGAATAAAAAGGGGAAAATTTAATTTGTAAAAATTCAAATAATATTAATATTTTAAGTCTGATTTCTTTTATTTGTTTATGGCATTGAATAATATATTTTAAAAAAATTTTATATTAAATTCTTCGCATGCTACTGTGAATTTTCAGGGAGTGATGGTACAGTTAGCGTCGCGTGTGATGATTCGACAAACTAACTTAGGAATTCAACTCGGGGCACTAACGGGGCGCCATTTTCTATTCTGATGCATACGGTTGATTAAACTCCTGTCTCCCAGTGCCACGAAGGAATAATAAGGAGACCGAACTGCCATGAGAAACTTTTCGGAATCTGGCAGGAGCAACGGCACGGTAAGTGCCCGGCTTGTAAGTTGGAAGTAGTGGAAAGGAGTGCACAAGTGTGCAGTTGTCCTCTTCTTATTCCCGGGAAAATGTGCGAGTGAGATGAACTTGTCAAATTCATCTAAGCCAGAGAAGTTATGCAACCCGGTACGCGACACGACATTGCTAAGAAAAAAATTTATTATATTACATGCGATCTTCAAAATCTTGAAAATTTCCTCGGATTAAATTCCCTCACCTTTAAAGGAAAATACTATTCAACATTATTTAACACACGATTTGCGAAGTAATAACAAATACCATAATTTCAATTTCAAGATTTACAATCTTATATTCGATATATACTTACCACTTTTATAATGCAATAACATTTTCCCGTGGTGGGAGATGTTCCCTTATTGTAGTCGGAATGTTTCATATTTTTGCCACGGATAACGCTATTATCGAGTAGTGGCCCGAATGACCGCACCGTAGCATGTCTGTATATAGATATACCCAGAACGTAGTCAGCATGGTGAAAGTAGACAAGGTGTCTCAACACTTACTACTAGCTGCTACTAGTTTACAAATGTTCTGCGCAGGTCGAATGAAGGTCAAATTGGTCACAAATTGTTAACCTAAAAAAAAATTATGGGTTTGTACAATTAAATTAATGCAATATGTACTATTAATCAAAAGCACCGAACTTTAAATTCATTTTTAACTCAAATATAATTTATAAGTGCAAAGCAAAACCAGAAATTATTGAAAATGCAAAATTTCAGACTCTTCTATAGTGCTATTAGAATGCGATAATGACGGATTGCAGTGTAAAAGGATGCCGAAACAGAAGTGAACACCTTAGAACAAATACAAGAGGCAAAGTTAGTTTCCATTCATTTCCAAAGGATGAAAATCATTGTGCAAAGTGGATAAAGGCATGTGGCACGGAAAATATCAGCATTAATACTGGTAAGAATACTAAAGGTTTGATCCACAATATATCATTTTTATTTCAATATAACACTATTTCTTTATTACTTCTCTTATTAAAATTAAATTATCATGAATTTATTAAAAGACATTTGTTTTTTTTTCAAATTTACATTGTTTAAAAATAAAAGATTATGAAAATATAAATTAGATAAATGAACTTTATGTTTTGAGAAAAATGCTAAATAACACCACTTTTCAGCGAGGGTTTGCTCCGATCACTTCCTGCCATCCGATTACAGACAACTAATTAGGAGTACACGACATGCTTCTTCATTTCAATATCGTAGGCTAAAAGAAGATGTTATCCCGACGGAGAAACTGCCATATTCACACAAAAGAATCCACGAAAAATTTATATATGAATAGACTCCGCTAAAATTTGTAATTTTACTTACAACTTTATTATACTATGAAATATGTAGAATTACCTCATTATTTATACAAAACGCTACTAACACATATGTCTTCGAAATTTTATTACATTCTCATCATGGATGAGAAGGTATTGGTTTTATGTGAAAAATGACTTTCGAAATTTTCATCAAATCTTTACGTTTTGAGACCCCCTGAGTCAGCAAAAAGGGTTTTTACGAAAGTGTCTGTCTGTCTGTCCGTCTGTCTGTCTGTAGGACGTGTGCGGCATAACTCTCGACAGAATTATCAGATTGAATTGAGCTTTGGTACGCTTTATCGGAGCCGAAAAAGTAAGGATAAGTTCGTTAACCAGTCACATCCAATCAAAATTGAGGGATTGAGCACTACTTTTGTGTTTTTGAAAATAATTTTTTGAAAAAATAAAAAATTTCAATGCTGGTTTTTGATAGTGTTCATAAATGTCTACAAATTATCCTGATAACATTTTTTGATTAAATCAAAATTAGAAATGTTACAGCATATTCAAATTCGAAAAAGTCAATATCAAAATTCCATTTTCCAGTTAAATTATACGAGATACGAAAAAACGTTACGATACAATATTATTTTCTACATAAAGACCTACAAATTTGAATTGTAACATTTTTTCATAAGATGCATATTTTTCTTATTAATTTAAAAAAAAACCATTGAAAATCCAAAATTCAATTTTTTAACAATAATATGTGAAATACGAAAAAAACGTACGAATACAAAGTTGTTCGTTTCAAAAAGATCTACGAATTTTGTCACACACAGTTTCTGATAAAAGATATATTTTTTGTTTCAATTCCAAAAAATACGATTAAAATTCAAAAATTACATTTTTTAGACAAAATATGTGAGATACAAAAAAAACTTTTAGATGAAAAATTGTTTGGCCAAATAAGGTCTACACATTCTTATCGAGAAATTTCTCGACAGGATGAATATTTTAATTTTTTGATTTTTAATATTGAAAAAATTCGATTTTTTTCACCAAAATATGTGAGATACGAAATAAGCGTTGTTCTGCAAAATCGTTTCCTTAAATAAAGTCTACGATTGTTTTTCTTTTTTGAGATATTTGGAAGAAAATAAATTTATCAATAATTATGTAATTTATTAAAAAGTTACAAAAATGCATACAGAAAATCGAGCGCGAAGCGCGAGTGTCATGATGAGAATGTGTTCCTTAAGGCCGATAGAGCCTTAAGTAAATTGAATTTCCTGTTTGACTTAAACTGAAAAAGAAACTTAGTGAATTTGAGAAAATGATTAATTTACATCATCTTTAATATCATTAAATTGGTTTGAGCTTCAGTGTTAAATTATAAGAAATAAACATACATACCACTACCATGGCTCAGCTGCTCGTCGGTGTGAAGACGGAGAAAGCGACGGTGCGCGCGCGTGTTTCTCTCTCGCTCTCTTCCCGACTGGTATCCATTTCCCCTTGTTCTCCATGCTTCTTCGTTACAATGCATGCGTTTTCAACTCTTCCAAGTTTTAGATTTCAGGCTGTCGTTTACCGAGTCGAAATTGAGAAATGTGTTTCTCTCAACTCCGTGCAAAAGTGGCGCGAAGCAGACGACAATTTCAAATTTACGGAATGTGTTGTTATGGAAATAATACTTCTTTTTTCGATATTTAAATCAATTTTTCCCTAAAATAAACATCTATAAGATTTAAAAAAATTGTGAAATCATTTTGAAACTCTAAATATAATTTTATAGTGGAAATTTAAAATAAATGGTTAAAATTCTATATCAAGATTTCAATTAAAAAATTTTAAAGCTTTGTGAATAAACTGCTTCATATTTAGAAAATACTTCAACTCTGTGAAGAATTTTTATATTTTAAGTGTAAAATCTGTGCTTAGGTCAGAAAAAAGTAAGATAAAAATATTTTTATTATAAAATGAAATATGTAGATTTAGCACTCATTAGGACAAATGTTTATCTCTTCTTGATGTAAAATACTTTGCACATAATTCTCTGATTAAATATTTTTTAAATGTTGGAACATTTAAGAAATTCATAAATATTTGACTTATTTATAAAAACTAAAAGTTTACAAATAAAGCTTCGATTGACAAATCTAAGAAGTTGTCAATTATTGGTCTATTTTATTGTAAGTTTGAACATAGGAGGACTTAAAATTCAACAATGACTTTATTTTTCAAGTGATGCTTAAACCTTTCCTTATTCTCATGAGGATTCAATCTCTGGGAATTAACTGCTTTAATAACACAATTTTTTCCTCTTCATAAAGAATCTCAATTTTCAAATTAAAAGTCTGCGGATAGGTCACTGAAAATTGGGATAAAAATACTTGTATTATACAATTTACTATAAAGTTTTAAAATTTTTTTACAATTGTACAAGATGAGCCTAATTTAGAATTACAAAATTTTTCATTAAAAAAGTCATTCAACTGAAACAAACTTCTGGAAGAATCCTCATGAGAATAAAGAAAGGTTTAAGCATCACTTGAAAAATAAAGTCATTGTGGAATTTTAAGTCCTCCTATGTTCAAACTTACAAGAAAATAGATCAATAATTGACAACTTCTTAGATTTGTCAGTCGAAGCTTTATTTGTAAATTTTTAGTATTTATCAATAGGTTAAATATTTATGAATTTCTTAAATGTTCCAACATTTAAGAAATATTTAATCAGAGAATTATGTGCAAAGTATTTTACATCAAGAAGAGATAAACATTTGTCCTAATGAGTGCTAAATCTACATACTTACTTTTATAATAAAAATATTTTTATCTTACTTTTTTGTGACCTAAGCACACATTTTACACTTAAAATATAAAAATGCATCACAGAGTTGAAGTATTTTCTAAACATGAAGCAGTTTATCCACAAAGCTTTACAATTTTTTAATTGAAATCTTGACATAGAATTTTAACCATTTATCGACTTTGAACTTTTTCTATAATTTCAGAAGAAAAGGCAAATTAAGAATTACAAAATATTTCATTTAACAGATTGCAGCTGTCCATAGGATCTTGTAAAATCGTGACAAGATTTAAACACTATTTTGAAAAATAAATTTTCATGTAAAATTTGAAAATAATAAATACTTATGTGGTCATATGCAAATATCAGTGAACACATTTTTTAGCTTCTTAATTTATCTCCTTCTATTAGAAAATTTTTCCTTTCCGTAAAGCAATTCATTTTTTGAATGAAAAGTCTGCGATTAGGCTACAAAAAAGTGAGATGAAAATATGTCTAACATAAAATTGAGAATGTAATATTCAATCTTAAATATTATGTTTATCTCTCCTTAATGCTGAATAACTCGCTAATTCAAAAACTTTTAAATGTACAAAATTGGTAAAAAGTATAGAAATTCGAAATTTCTAATTTAAGCTTTCCTTTAAAAATTTCAAATATTTTCAATTTATATATAGATTCAAATTTTAAATATTTATTTATTTTAAATTTCCACTATAAAATTATATTTAGAGTTTCAAAATGATTCCACAATTTTTTTAAATCTTATAGATGTTTATTTTAGGGAAAAATTGATTTAAATATCGAAAAAAGAAGTATTATTTCCATAACAACATATTCCGTAAATTTGAAATTGTCGTCTGCTTCGCGCCTCTTTTGCACGGAGTCGAGAGAAACACATTTCTCAATTTCGACTCGGTAAACGACAGTTTGATCTAGGTATATAATATCTTTGATGACAGCCTGAAATCTAAAACTTGGAACAGTTGAAAACGCATGCATTCTAACGAAGAAGCGAGGAGAACAAGGGGAAATGGATACCATCGGGGAGAGTGCGAGAGGGAAACAAGCGCGCGCACCGTCGCTTTCTCCGTCTACACACCGACAAGCAGCTGAGCCATGGTAGTGGTATGTATACTTTTTCCAAAATGTGAGCACTGAGCACTCTGCTGTCTCCTAAAGGAGTGGACCTACTCCTACTGTGGTGACTGGTGTACCGTGTGTTGTTGTGATGAACAGTGTTTACATAATTTTTAAATAAAATGGAATTAAACTTATCTAGCTGCTAGAAATATTATAATATGAGTATTTCGGAGACATGTCTTCGAAAGATTGTCTTTTACCTTACAGTATTCATCCTCTACCTGAAACTGAAATGCCAGACTGCTGGAAACAAGATGATAGAATGAATGCACTGTTTGCTGATTTTCGTAATCAGTCTGTCAATCCCCAGGACTGGGGTTCAAAATATAAATTTTGGCATGAAATTATTTTTAAATTACTGCATTATAACAAATGTTGTATCTTCAGTATATCCGATTTAAACATTGCTTTTAGAAGAAACTGCCGCATTCCGACTTGTTTATCTACTGTAATTCAGGAAATGCACAGGTATTTTAATCACATTTATACATTAGTTTTTACAGTTCAATCAGCCCTGTGAGAATTTTTTCACATTTGTGCTCATTTTGACATACTGGTATTGGATTTCTAGCCTTCAAATCTAAAAAATAAACATTTTATTAATCACTAAAATTTATTTGGTTGAACCAGGGGTGTGCATCAGCCCGTATTTCACGATTCTAACTTCTACCATGATCCCGTTAGTTTCCTAAGTTAGTTTGCCGAATCGTTACACGTGGCGCTAACTGTACCATCACTCTCTGAAAATTCACAGTAACATACGAAGAAATTAATATAAAAAATTTTTAAATATATTATTCAATGCCATAAACAAATAAAAGAGATCAGACTTTAATTATTAATATTATTTGAATGTTTTAAATTAAATTTTCCCCTTTTTATTCATATTTATATCGTACAAAAACTATTTTGAAACATTTAGCTGATATTAATATTTAAATATTAATATCTCTTTTATTCCTTCATGGCATTGATATACAGATTTGCTATGAACTTCAATTTCGCTCAGACTATTCGAGAGAGCAGTATTATTGAGGATCAAGAAGTATCTAAGGAAACTGTCTCAGATCGTTTTTCTTATTGTAGTTGCGTTTGAGAAGGAAGGTCAAATTGGGGGTATTGGCGAAATTGTTGAAATCGACGAATGCAAGATCGGTCGTTGAAAGTACGAAAGAGGACGTGTTGTAAAAGGTTCATGGATATTAGGAATGGTTCACCGGAAACATGCACATAAATATCGCTTAGAAATTTGCCCAGACAATAAAAGGGATAAAAACACACTAATGGCTTTAATACAAAAGCATGTAGCTGCCGGCACTGAAATCGACACCGATTCCTGGAAGGGCTATATAGATTTAGAGAACTGCGTTTATGTGCATAAAACCACGATTCATTCCGAAGAAATTGTGAACAACAATATCGGGGCACACACGCAAAACGTTGAATCCCCCTGGCGTTAGATGCGTCGATTTTTATCTCGAGGTGGAATTCAGAAAAGCAATTTAGCCCATCACCTTTCCGAATTTTTGTGGCGGCGCACAGTGGAGTGAAATAGAAAAACGAGGTTCAAAATCATTTTCTGAGCTGAATTCTTGACCGATTTGAGATTTTTTTTTTTTTTTGAAAAATCCAACATTAAATTTTGAAGAGATCGCTGCCGGCCGATGTTTGAATTTGTTGTTGTTACAACTTTTATGTTAATGTAAATAGCGGAAAAATGTCGATTTTTCGAATTTTATTTTTTATTTCTTCGAGTAAATTTTTCCTAGGCCTGCCACAGCCCAGCTCCGATGCGTAGGAGTATATAGAGTGGAATAATTTTGTTGACATATGAATTCATTTGTTATAAACAAATAGATATAACAATTAGTCAACGAAATGGATTGGTCATTTGTGCAATCCAATTAAGCATCGGAATCAATCGTTCCCATCTCTAAGATGATATCTCATCATGAAAATTCGTCATCCGTTATTATTTGTTAACTTTAACAACAAATAATATAAACAAATGCACAGTATGGGCATTTGTAGGCAAAAACGATCCGAATCTTCATCATAATACATTGCTTGTGATGTTGACAAATGTTATCTTGTCATCCGACATTATTTATCAACTTTAGCAACAAATAATATAAACAAATGCACCATATGGGCATTTGTAGGCAAAAACGAGCCGAATTTCTTCCCAATCTTCATCATAATACATTGCTCGTGATGTTGACAGATGTCATCTTCTCATCCGACATTATTTGTTGACTTTAGCAACAAAATAATCTAAGCGAGTGTACATGTCATTGACTATCCTGATGAGTATAAATATCATTCGTCACCGCTAGATGGTAGCATATCAAATATACGCATGCTCGATGCCCGTTGGCATTCTGGGTACTAGACAGCTGTTTTTTGGCGACATATTGGTCATGACACTTGAGCAGTGAACATTTGTCCTGTTATATAATTATGGAATTATAATCCAATCATTTTGAAAACTCACATTCATATCATCTATTGATAAAACACTCTTCTGGAATGTAATTATTTGTTCCACGCAAATTGCTGTTCCATTCACGGAAGAGGTTATCTTCCGTTGCTTTTTGGTTAACTTGACATTCGTGTCTCGTTACATGAAATTGTATTGATTTCCTTTAATTGTCCTATTCCTATTCATTTTCCAATGAATTCTTTCCTTCTTCACAGAAGATATCCTTGATTAATCTCTTCATTGTTTCCTAGAAATAAGTATTACTTCAGTAGAAGTTCAATCGTTTGTCTTTCAGTTTTTCCTGTTCAACTTTTTCTATTACTGTTTGGTGTTTTTGGTTTTTTATATTCATAGTTTTAAGAGATATTTTGGCGGTTCTTGAATGCTTCGGAAGAGGTTCAATCGTTTTTTCAGTTTTTCCTGTTGAATTTCTTCTACCACTGTTCCGTGTCTAATACGCTGAAAAATGGATACTATAGTGGTACCAATTGAAGAGTTATGCAATATTTCAGTTCTAAATTCACGAATGAGTGACGAAGACTTATGCGCTCTCCTATTGGATCACGTTCGGGAACGTCACCCTGTTGCAGATGATCAAATCAAAACAGTCACTGATAAACTATTGCGTTACTTCATCCATTCTTTTCGGAAGAATTGGAAATTGTGCTTTCACGATGGAGCCTTGTTCCAAACCAGATATGCTGATTGGATTCGGAAGAGCATCACAATAAAAATGACTGAAACGAAGATTGGTAGACGATCTCGAGAAGATTTTGAAGACAGCTCGAAGTCGACTAAGAAAAGGAAAATGAAATCCATTCATGAGAATTATTCTGCGATTGAAATCCAACATGCTTTCCTTAGTAGTTTGAGAGCAGATGGAAGAATCAAATTGGCGAATAAAATAAGTCAACTCTTGAATGAACCAGAAGAAAATGAGGACTTGACGAGTACAGTAAGATTCACTGACGACCAAACTCTCGCACTGATTGAAGATGCCAAACTTTCAAGGCATCAATATGAAATCATTCGGTTGCAAGCGAAGGAAAAAAATGCAGACATTTATGTTCCTTACAGTAATCTGATAAATGCAGAGGAAAGATGCTATCCTTCTGATTCGGCAATGACAATCAATGACAAAGGTGCTACGATCAAACTACAACCACTTCTAGATCATATAGTAAATCGTTTTTTGCTGATTCCCGAAATTAAAACTTGTATATTGGAAGAGAATATCAAATCGCTGAAATTTTCCTTGAAATACGGTTGTGATGGGGCATCAGATCAAAGCACGTATAAGCAAAAGCTTCTTGGAGGAATGGCATCTGATGGTAGCCTTTTCATGGTCTCAATGATACCCATTATGTTGGAGTCAGGATCGAAAGAGATTTGGAAAAATCCTCACCCCGGATCTACAAAATTATGCACACCATTAGCGTATCAATACGCTAAAGAAACACCCGAATTGACGAGGCGTGAGATCGATCGGATTAAAGAAGAAATAAAATGTCTTAGGCCAACCAAAATCGCCTTCGGCAAATTCAGATGCCAGGTCAATCATAAGATGCTACTTACTATGTTGGATGGGAAAGTAGCTCAGAATCTAACGAAAACGCCCAGTGCAGCAAGTTGTCACTTATGCAAAGCCAACCCTTCGGAGATGAACAAATTGGATAGAGTGATGCAGAAGCATGTGAATAAAGAGGATTATGAGCTTGGTCTTTCACCACTCCATGCTAAGATACGTTTCATGGTTCTCATCCTCAACATAGCGTATCATTCAGCATTTCGCCTTTGGCAAGCGAGAACAGCAGAAGAAAAAAGACTTGTAAAAGAGGCCAAATTGAGGATCCAGAAAGAATTTCGGGAAGAAATGGGCCTGATAATAGACGTTCCTAAACATGGGGCTGGAAACTCAAATGACGGGAACACAGCACGTAGATTCTTTAGAGATCCTGAACTTACATCGAAAATCACAGGTGTTGATGTCCGACTTATCAAACGATTCAATACCATTTTGCAGGTTCTTTCTTGTGGACGGAAGATCGATGCAGTAAAATACGAATCATATGCATTTGAAACTGCACAGCTGTATGTTGAGCTCTACAACTGGTACTACATGTCATCATCTGTGCATAAGATCCTCTTGCACGGTGCACAAATTATTGAATCCTTCATTATTTTGTCGGAAGAAGCCCAAGAAGCACGGAACAAAGACTTCAGACGTTTTCGTGAGTTCAATACTCGGAAATGTAGTCGGTTCGCAACGAATGTTGATTTGACGCATAAACTGCTGATTTCATCCGATGCATACTTGGCATATTTCAGACAAGACTGGAAACACGTCAGTCGCGTTCTCGACCCTGAAGCTCTTGAGCTTATAATTTCGGAATCATGATTTTCTCAGCACAAAGATTCCAACAATGTGCATTGTTCCATTTGAATCCCTGAAAAGAATTATGGATGATATTTTCTTCCGCATGAATGCCCATTTTGTGCATTCATACACCCAATCTTGTTGCTAAAGTCAACAAATAATGTCGGATGAGAAGATGACATCTGTCAACATCACGAGCAATGTATTATGATGAAGATTCGGAAGAAATTCGGATCGTTTTTGCCTAAAAATGCCCATATGGTGCATTTGTTTATATTATTTGTTGCTAAAGTTGATAAATAATGTCGGATGACAAGATAACATCTGTCAACATCACAAGCAATGTATTATGATGAAGATTCGGAAGAAATTCGGCTCGTTTTTGCCTACAAATGCCCATATGGTGCATTTGTTTATATGATTTGTTGCTAAAGTTGATAAATAATGTCGGATGACAAGATAACATCTGTCAACATCACAAGCAATGTATTATGATGAAGATTCGGAAGAAATTCGGCTCGTTTTTGCCTACAAATGCCCATACTGAGCATTTGTTTATATTATTTGTTGTTAAAGTTAACAAATAATAACGGATGACGAATTTTCATGATGAGATATCATCTTAGAGATGGGAACGATTGATTCCGATGCTTAATTGGATTGCACAAATGACCAATCCATTCCGTTGACTAATTGTTATATCTATTTGTTTATAACAAATGAATTCATATGTCAACAAAATTATTCCACTCTATATACTCCTACGCATCGGAGCTGGGCTGTGGCAGGCCTAGGAAAAATTTACTCGAAGAAATAAAAAATAAAATTCGAAAAATCGACATTTCTTCCGCTATTTACATTAACATAAAAGTTGTAACAACAACAAATTTAAAAATCGGCCGGCAGCGATCTCTTCAAAATTTAATGTTGGATTTTTCAAAACAAAAAAAAAATTTCAAATCGGTCAAGAATTCAGCTCAGAAAATGATTTTGAACCTCGTTTTTCTATTTCATTCCACTGTGCGACGTTGCATCAAAAAACTGAACGCTGATCTTTTCCTTCAGCTAATACAAAAGATAAAAATTTGGTACCCTGGCAAAAACAAATAAACATTTTGTTTATTATAATAAGGAACAAAAAAACTGCAAAATTAAAAAAAAAACATACAAAATAATAAAATCCTTAAAAAAGTATGCTCTTCAAAATACTCCAACCTTCTCGCGGTTAATAGCGGGATTAGGCACCAGGCCGAAACTAATGTATGTATGCATTTGTGTATTTTATGCATTTTTTATAACATGAGAATCGATTTGCCACTGATTTTCTGGGGAACTATCATTCCTATAAAAAAATGCTTGCAATAGAAAATATGTATTTCGATGAGATCTACAACTTTTATTTGAAACATTTTTTTGATTTTTCCATATTAGCTGAAATAAGCCCCAAAAACCATGATTTTTATGGTTTTTTGATGATTTCACCATGAAAATCAAATTTGCGCCAATTTTAACTATCATATTCGTAATCAGCACGTCAAAATACATAAGTGTACCAAGACCGAAGAAAATCGGACATACACAGTTTTCGGAAGTTCACCCCGTTTTTTTCTGTTGTATAATCGAGCTTTTGTCATTCGACTGTATTTCTGTTTTGATGGTGCAAAACTAACGCAATCACCCTGTACACGTTGGTTTGCTAAAAGTATATCGTTGGTAGTCGGAGTAATTTACTTGTTTCTAGATTTAGTTATAATCAAATTGACTTGACAGAAAAGTCTTTCAGAAGCAGCGTTTGTATGAGGTAAAGAAATGACGTCAAGAACAAACTTGGCGAGCCTTTTGAATGTCAGGCCTTGATGACCTTGATCGCACGTAAATAATTTCGCCAAAAATATGTCAACGTTGTCGTTTAAATTAATATCTTCACGCAGTTCAAAAAAAGGCAATTTCTGCCACTTGTTATCAACACAAAAAATTTAGTATAACTTTCACGTCAAAATACATGTGATCGATTTCTGATGAACATAAGATTGGTTTACATACGATTCTAAGAGCTCTTGATAACCAATACTCATTTTATTCCAAAGATTCGTGAGAACTACTAATGCCGACTGAAATAACTCGTTCAATTTTGTAAATTTCGGTAATACCCATTCAAAAAACGTATAAAACAGTTTAATAGCAGGGTCATTAAGAGCTTGAACAATCTGCTCTACCTCATGTAATCGCGCACTTAACACTCGCACTTGAAAATATAACATTAACGCATCCCATTGTTCGAGTATTCTCGCAAAAAGAGCGTTTAGAGATAGACAACATGTCTGTGAGGGTCAGACAATCTTGTGAATTTCAACATAAAGAAAGTTCTGGAATTCTCGAAACTGGTGCTGCCGTTTTGCACTGTTTTTAAACTTATTATATACATTGCGTGCTAAGGATTCACAGCTTCGGGGTAATTCCTTACATGGTTTACTACCGCATAGATGCAGCGAATGACATATACATGTAGAAATATGTATGCCCAGACATTCTTTCTTGAATCTAGTGGCAACCGACTCTTCACAGCCCATCATCGTATTGCAGCCATCTGATGCGAATCCAATTATATTCGTATGATGATGATCACTATAATTACTGGTTTCTATTAATATTCATGTACTTCCATTTATTTTACGAGAATACCTGACGATAATACATCTTGTTGCAATTTACGTTGATGACTTTAAGGTGGTACCGTCGTTAATTAAATACCGTAACGATATTAATGAAATTGAATATATCGATTCATATAGGTCTAAAAGTGACTCAAAAAAATGTTTGTAAGGCCAGGGTACGTATGAAAAAAGTTATGAGCATTTTAGTTATTACTTATTTGACATGTAGTCTTATGGGAAATCGAGTTTCCAGTACAGTTATCCTCAAACTGTAAAAAAACTACAGTACAGATTTAAACAAAAAAAGAGAAAATATAAATTGGATATCCGCAGAGCATTTTGAGACCTTGAACGTATTGATTAAATATGTGTGATGATAGTAAATGAGCGATGAAATATTAAAAATGACGTTTAGCAACAGAAGACGGCCATGATTGAGTAGATGTGGCAACGTCGCAAAATAGGTTTGGCGTGCGCTTTATTTGAAATTCCACGTGCTGCTTATATACGCAAATAAAGGTTTTGTGGATTTAGAAATATTAAGAAAATAGTTAATGATAAATAGTGTTAGTTGTTTCTCTATATAATAACAATTTCAAAGATTACATATTATGCATTTATTAACATATATACAGATCGAACGAGGTAATATAAATAAAAGTATTTTAGTTTACAAACTCACATTTCCACGCAGCCCAAATAAGCCTGCATACAACTTCGGCGTTCGTCTGCTATAAGAAAGCGAGTCTCCCGATACCCACACCCGCGGGTCGCGACGTTGCTACATCTACCTACTCACTGAATCAAACGAGGGAGTGTGTATGCTTGACTTGGGTAGTGGTTCGCATTGTACATTCGACACTTAGCTTTGTAAGGATCATTTGGAATCTTGGCAATCCATGTGACAAAAAGGTTTGAGTATTCAAAAAAACAAAAACTATATCTCAATATGCATACGATATTACAACTTGAGATTTTTCTCTGATATAAAATAGAATTGAAAAATATTTCTCCCCAAAAAAGTACTTCTAAAATTTGAGTATAATACGCAACATCTATCACATGAAAATTTCAGTGAATGAATGTAAATGAAGGGTTTAATAATTTTAAAAAGTAAATAAATTATACCTGTATTCGCATATGAACATTTTCTCGACATTTTCTTGATATGAAGATAATTCGAAAAACCTTTACTATAGAGAAAATACTTTGTATAACATTTTTTGAAATTCGTAACATCTTTTACATGACAATTTGTATATTAGGTACGCAATTAAGTTCCCGCTGTTTGTCAATAGATGGATCCAGCAGTAAGTGCTGGTCGTTTTTGACCTATCCGAAACTTCATGAACCAAGCTTTGACATATGGTAAACAAACTTTTTTGACACATTAGTGATTTTGATTTGGCGTCATATACTTTTGGTTGTGTAAAAATGTCTGATTTTGTGCCAAATAATCGTCATTTATGGGAAGTGTTGATTTTCTTCTTTCATTCGAAGTAAACGGCGGCTGAAGCGCATCGAGAGCTCCAAAAAGTTTACTGAGATGCTGCTCTAAGTGAAACAACGTGCCGTGATTGGTTCCGTCGCTTCAAAAACGGTGATTTCGACGTTGACGACCGTCCGCGTGAAGGAAGGCCAAAAATCTTCGAAGACGCTGATGTTATTAATTATGAATATATATTCATATAATCATTATTATGATTTATCTATAGATGAAATGTTTTCGAATTTTCCCTACTTTTTTGTTACAATTTTAACTCTTTGCATTATGCATGAAAAAATTATACATTTATAATGACAATTTACTGCGATTCTGTAGAATCTTAGCTTTAAAATGAGCCCAAGAATATTAACGAATGTTAATTATTTCGAAAGTTATTTCATCGAAGTAATGTACGTTGAAAACATTTTTATCTTGCGTTTTTGAGGCTTAAGCGTAGACTTTTAATTCAAAAAATTAAATCGTAAAAAAAAGTATTAACTTAAGAAACTTTGAACATTTATTGACCTAATTTCGTTGTAAACTTTTTTGTTCAGTGTTCAGATGTTCCTACGATTTCAGAAGAGCAGACAAATTTAACAAAATATTTTATTTAAAAGATTACATTCGTTTTTTGAATGAATAAAGAAACATTTGCCTGGAAAAAAACCCACAAGATCTTGTAAATATGAACACTTCAAAATATAATCTTTAACTAAAAATAGATGTCAATAAATATTCAGAGGTTCGTATCAAGATATCGATAAAAACATTTTTTAGCTTTGTTCTTTAACTAGTTAAATTTAAAAAAATTATTCTTTCTGTAGAGCATTTCACGTGTGGGTAATAAAACGACACATGGTAATTCTATATTTTTTTTTTTTTTTTTTTTTTTTTTTTTGGTGAGGAGGAAAAATGGCGAAATCTTTTATAGACGTTGTACAGGACTCTCCTAGGACGGGTCTAGGCATACCTGTTAAAACCAAAAAACCACCTCTCACGAACCAATGCACCGCCCGCGGAACCGCCTTTCGGCTTTAAACTTCGCGGGCAGTTGGTTCCAGCTTAAAGTCGCGTACGACTCTTCCGTCGTCCGTTCGCCCGGGACTCCCATCCGCGGGCATACGCCCGCTAGGCAGGCCGGCCAACCGCGCCAACCAGGAAAGGAATAAGAAGATTCCTCCCCCGGTCGACGTGAACAGCCAAGTCCGCCCAAGACGCAGGACCGCGGGTGTAGGCCCCGATGCGATTTCTACTGGCCCCCATTGTTGCCGCGCTCCGCACGCTCATCGAGCTCCCTCGCCTTCATCACCAGGGTGACGAATGACTGGATAGACATCCAAATCTGTTCAGACTGGAGCATGAGAGAGACCATCGTGTCAGGAGTGAGCTCGGCACCCACTGCCTGACCGAGGGCCTCCCTGCCGCGCCCCACTTTGCGCAGACGAAGAGTGTGTGCTCTGCATTATCCACAAGGGAACCGCAGTAGCGGCACGACTCGTCGTCTCTTTTCTTGAAGCGCTTCAGGTACGCATTAAAGCAACCATGGCCCGAAAGCGCTTACGCCAAGTAAAAGCCGACTTGACCGTGCTTTCTATCCAGCCAGGTGGCGAGCTCCGGGATCAGACGGTGTGTCCATCTCCCGGTTTGGTCACCATGCCATCTTGTCTGCCATTTCTCGACGAGTCTGCGCCTTCCATCCTTGCGGATGGCCTCCTTCGCGCGAGCGATTTCCTGCAGGTCGGCGCAGGTAAGCTCCTTGCGAAGCTGAAAGGTCTCCTGCCTTTCCTCCGCCAATAAATCTATTGGCGGGACGCTCGCCAGGACCAGCACAGCACTCGTCGACACAGTTCCATATGCTGAGACAATTCTCATCACCACACCTCTCTGTGCCGAGAACAGCTTCTTCAGGATAGCATGGTTGTTAAGGGCACTTGTCCAGATCGGAGCTGCATAAAGCAGCTTCGAATTTACCACGCTCGCCACCAGCCTTCTCTTAGCTTCCCTAGGACCACCAATGTTGGGCATGAGCCGAGTCAGGGCGGCCCCACACTGGATGGCTTTGGCAGTCGCGATCTGCAGGTGTTCGCCGAAGCTAAGCCTTCGATCCAACTGCACACCCAGGTACTTAATGCTCTTTTTCCACTTGATTTCATGTTCCCCGAGAACGATCCTCGGGTATTTGAAGGATCTCCTGTCTGTGACCAGCAAAGCCTCGGTCTTCTCAGGGGCCATTTTCAGGCATCTGCTATCCAACCAACGCTTTGCCCGCCACAGACTATCGTTGATCCTCAGCTCCAGGATTTTGACGTCGTCAGCGGCGCACACGACAAGTGCGTCATCCGCGAAGCCGATGATGCTCGTTCCAGCAGGCATGTCCATGCGCAGGAAATTGTCGTACATGACGTTCCAGACGAGTGGACCTACCCGCGACCCTTGAGGGTCGCCACATGTCATCTCTTCCTTGAGAGACCATTTGTCGCCCTCGTATATCACCCACCTGTCGCTCAGATAGTCATCTATCATTCGTAACAGGTAGTCTGGAACCTTTTTCCGCACCATCGCCTCGATGCAGATGTTCCATCTCGCGGTATTGAACGCATTGCGTATGTCAATGCTGATCAACGCGCAGAATCCCTTACGCTTACCAGTTCCTCTTCTTGCTTTAGTGGCGATGTCCACCACTGCCTGGATGGCGTCAACTGTGGACCTGCCTTTCCGAAAGCCGAACTGGTTTTCCGAGAGACCATTCTCGCGGACCATGTGACCCTGTAGTCTTTGTAGGATCATTTCCTCCAGAAGTTTCCCCATCGTATCCAATAAACATATTGGCCTATACGATGAGGCATCCCCTAGAGGTTTGTTGCCTTTCCTCAGCAGGACCAACCTCTGCTTCTTCCAGTCTGCGAAGAACCTCCCCTCCCGAAGACAGGAGTTGAAGACTTCTAGGAGGATCTCCGGGTATACCCCGATCACCTCTTTGAGGATCTCGTTCGGCAACCCGTCGATCCCCGGCGCTGTGTTTGCCTTGAGCCTTCCACCCGCTCTCTTTAGTTCTTCGAGAGTGAAGAGTTCTTCGCCCCGGACCACGCAGGAACTTCGGTCCTGTCTTTGGAACGGCTCTACATGCGGGAACAAGCTTCGCACGATGTACTTGACACGATCGGCACTATCCAGGCCCGGAGTCTTTCTTCTAGTCACTAATCTCTTAGTGACTATTTTGAAGGCGAGACCCCATGGATCCTTCTCGACTTCTCCGATCAAGTCTTTCCAGCACTGAAGTCGGCTTTTTTTTATGCCTTGCCTCATAGCTGATTTTGCTTTTTTCCATGCCTCGCGCAGCAGAGGTTCACCCTTTGAGCGGGTAAAACTCCGCCGCGCTGTAAGGCACTTTCAACGCAGGACGGACAACTGGTCGCTCCACCAGTACATCGAATCCCCGGTACGCCTGTGCCCGCGGCGAGGCATGGAGTGGTCGCATGCTGCGACCACTTTCCGCCTCGCCGCCCGCACAGTGTCCTCCAACGACCCAGCAGACCTTGCCCAACCAGGCTCATCTATGAGCCTGGTTTCTTCAAGATGTTCGCGAAGCTTGTCTTTGCTGAGTCGTTTTGTGTTCCAGGAGGGGCTCCTTACCTTGCCGCCCCTTCCCGTATTCACTGGGTGACTCCGTTCCTGGATGCTAAACTCAATGCACCGGTGGTCACTCAATGTTATTACATCGAGGACGCACCAGTCGCCTATCCTGGAGGCAAGACGGGGCGCGGCAATTGTGAGGTCGATAATCGACCCCCCCGCTCCTCGTCTGAACGTAAAATCCCTGCCCCGATTCAATACAATCAGGTCATTCCTGGCGACCATCTCACTGACCAAGATTCCCCTCCTGTCCAGACGGGCTTCTCCCCACTCGGGCGACTTACTATTAAAGTCACCCGCAATAAGGGACCGCCCACTAGCCTCTTTGAGGCTTTCCTCAAGGAGGAGGATCTGGGTCTCGAAGATCTCGAAAGGATCGTTGGGGGAGAAGTAGCAGCTGTACACACGTACCCCCGCCACCTCCACCCAAACGAACCCCGCGTCGGTCTCCAGGAACTCCGCGATGCTCAAATCAGGGCTGCAGACAAGGATCCCAGCCCTCCTTGATGCATCCTGGTACCAAGCAGAGTTTTCGGACCATTTGTGTTGCGCACTAGTGAGCAACACATCGGCTCCCCTCTCCCTGGCAGTCTGCATCAGAAGGTTCTGGGCTTCCTTCCCTCTCCCGAGGTTGAGCTGTAGAAATTTCACTTTCCACCTCTCAATCTCCGGAGTTCCGCCCTGAATATTGGGCAAGAACCGCTCCCCGAAGCATGGGCGACATCTTTTTCGCCCCTATCAGTACAAGTCAGGCACCGAGGGGGAGCCTTGCACTCCTTGGCCACCTGTGACGCGCCCCCACACCTCCAGCAGGCATCCTTCCTGCCTGGAAGCGTGCAGCCACGCGACACATGGCCGTATCCCTGGCACCTGAAGCACCGGGCAACCTCGACATGCTCTCGGATGCGGCAGTTCACCCACCCTGCCCTTAATCTACCGAGCCCGAGCAAGCTCCTGGCGTCCGCCTCGGTTAAACTGACCACCGCAGTCTGCACACCGCCGAAGCGTTTGTACAGCCTGCACTGGTCCCCGAGGTCTGGCTTGTCCAGTGCGATGCAAAGCGCGGCAACAACCTCTTCTCTTGTGACTGTCTCGTCGAGGTCCCTAACTTCAAGGGACCTCTTCGAGACCAAAGATTTAACTTCGGCCTTCTCTCCGACCGCCTGGTCGAGCGCCTTTTCGAAGGTCGAGACATCGCCCCCCTTTCTGAGGACCAGGAGAATCTCCTCCCTCCTGGTTCTCCGAATGGAGAGGACCTCCGCCCCTGCGTTTTGGGGGTTTACTTTCGCCTTCATAGCCTTCAGGATATCGGCGTAGGACTCTCCATCCTTCGCCGACACCCTGATAGCGTCGCCCGACCGTGCGGCCGGAGAGCGCCTTTCCAACTTCATCTTTGTTTTAGGTTCCTGCGCAGATGGCACAGGAACCTCTTTTTTCTTCTCTTTTTTTCTTTCTTTCTTTTTTTTCTTCTCCACCAGCTGCCATTCCCCATCCTTTTTTGGGGTTTGGCTTCTGGTGGCCGCAGCGTAAGTGGGCGATATGCCGCCCTTCCCTTTCTTGGGAAGCCGATCTTCGGGGGGAGAAGGAGCAACCCTCTTCTCCCCCTTTGTCATTTTTTTTGGGGTATCTCCCAGAGACGCAGAGCGCAGTCTCCGGAAGATACCCATCTTTTTGACAGCGGGGTGGGATTCCATCCTTTTCTGGATTTCCACCCCGCTCTCTAGTAAGCACTTGTGGGTGTTGAGCATTCCGCTCAACACCTCCGTAGCCTCACTCACACTGTCCTTAACATGGCCAGGGTTGTTTCTCAGCATACCCTGCTGGATAACGCTGAGAGCCCTGGCCAACCTCTCCATTTTCTTACTTTGCTCCTTCAGGAGCTGAAGGACGTCTTTCCATCCATCAGCCCCTGGAGGAGTGTGTGAGTGCGCATCAGGCGCCTTCACCGCTTCATCTCTTTTATTATTCTCAAAATTCATATTAATTTCGTCGTGTCTTAAGACGGTTCGCCCATCATGGGAGCCCTACCGCAGTAGGGCTACCATCCCCGCCTGTATAGATCCCTAGTTATGTGCACCGAAACCGAGAAGCGGCTTATCGGATGGTCGATCCTATCGGCACATTTAGTGAAGCTAATAAAAAGGTTACGGGATAGGCCCGCGCCATAATGATGCTAAAGGTTTAACGTCACCCCTATCGACCGAGCGGTGCCGGGTCCGCCCCGACACCTGACCCGGACTTCAGGCTAGACGGTGTGCGATTTATCCTACGCAGCGTCGGGTATAAGGAAATACTGACCAGGTAATCCTTCATTCCTGCGCCCGGGCGTCCATGATTTCAACCCCGAAATTGGCTCCAGGCAGTAGAAACGTGAGCGGTTTTCCCAGTTTAACATGTGGTTTCACGGGATCTTTGCCCTTCGCGGCCGAACATCGGAGGGACTTACATTTACCCATATTACTTCCACAGAGGTAAGGTACTGACATCGCGTCCTACCATGGTCGGGAGGCTACTACTCCTCCCTTGGCTAGTCTATCGGGAATATCCACCAGGCGCCGGCCGCAGCCCATTCACTCGGCAACGCATTCGCACTTGTATGTGTGGGTGTCGGTATCGTGCATGTGGTTGTGATGCGACCGCGAGAAGGGCACGAGGGAAGTTCAGCGCCACCGCCGCATGCGCATTTGGGTTGATACCCCGATTAAGGGGCCCCCCGCATTTACACTGTTTCCACTCATGCGGCATCAAGGAACCTGTTCAAGGTCCCCTGATGCTTTTTGCTCCGCACCGCGTCCACACGCGTCCGAAGGTTGAGGAGAGACCATTCGAACGCGTGCGCCCGGCAGGCCCACCGCTAGGGAAAGTCTGTCTATAAGACTCCCTTGACGGCCATCCTGACGACGACAGCCCAGCTGTTGGCAGAGTCCTTTCGGCTACTACCATTGGCGGGCTGCAGGACGCGTCTGCTCCGTGCATGGCCTCACACGTTCCTCTGGGTTTGACGCTGCCCTCCCGCGAAACGCCGTCTCGGGTATTGGTTGTGTTGCGTTCAGGGTTGCTGTAAGTATGTAGTGTCATGTTGCTGTGTGTGTGTCCCCTCCTCCTTTCGCATTCGGGCTTGGGACCGGCAATGGCGGAGTTTGGTAATTCTATATTGATCATTCTGTTAATCTGTATATCAACTGAAACATTTCGACCTTTTAGAATATTTATTTATCAAAATTAAACGTTTATAACGCTATTTTTGCCCGATTTGGTCAAAAGTTTCGCTCTTTAACTTCGAGATTAAATTTCAGATTTGCAATATTTAATTACATCGATTCTCTGAATTTTTAAACAACAATTTTGCCCTATTTTGGGCCAAAATTACCTTCGTGGTTCATGAATGGGTCACACGAAGGGTGAAAATTTCGCGAATTTTTATTCTTTATTTAAAGAGTAAGAACGGCAAAGAAACTCACGATTTTTAGTTTTTCTGAATGAGCGAAAGCAAAACGGAAGAATTGTCGTAATGTCGCCCGTGGTTCATATACTTCGAATCTAGAATTCGTAAAAAAAATGTTTGATTATCATTTGCTGCGTTATCTCTCACATGAGCGTTCTCAAAAACACGGTTTAATTTTGGAAATTTCCTACTCCTGAAATAAAATTTGGTTGACTGGCAGGCTCTTTTGACTTCAATTCTTTTCATGCCCCTTTTTATTTACATTTTCCACCCTTAAGACGTTCAAACAAAGCAAAGTTTTTGCCAATTCAGGCCTAATTAAATTGAGGAAACCTTTCAATTGATAGCATCAGAGGTTTTGTGGTGACTAAAAGCACTCAGGCTTACACTCACAGAAACTTTCATCATTTGCTTTAAAAGATACGTTCAATTCCTCAATTTTCGAAATGAAAACCTCCCCACCTGACAACGCGGTTTCGTGTAGATTTTTTCTTAAATTCTCCGAGGATAAGGAAGCACGTGTCTCTGGTAAAGTGCCCTAAGGGGCTACGGTACTAGATCCACAATTGAATTTACCAAGAAAATAGGAGAAAAAGGATGTCGTTTCCCAGGTAAAGTGCCCTGAGGGGCTACGGCACCTGATTGACAATTTGGTTCGTTATAAAAAAAAAAAAATAAAATGAAGAATTATTTCCACACAGGTAAAGTGCCCTAAGGGCTACGGCACCTGATGGGCAACTAAGAGACATAAGGATTCCTTAAAATAGGAGTGACTTTCCCAATTTCTCACACGGGGTAAGTCAACGGGTACTCGACAGTCAAGAATTAAAGAACAAGTCTATTTATTTTTCCAATAATCTAATCCCTCGTAAGACGCCGATACCGAACTTAATAAATCCCGTAAACCCCAATGAAATCTAAATCAAAAACGCGCCAAAAGAAAAACGAAAATGAGCCTGCTAATCCCTATCTATGCAGAGGACGGGGAAACATACACGATCAAATTCTCTAATAGTCAGGTGTGGTGATGCTACAATGCACCACACCTAACTATGAGCTTTGATCTATCAGAGATGTCCAAACAAAAATCGCCACGATAAGCGATATGTCCTCACCTTTTCCAGGTGCGGAATCGGGGCCTGGCTCTTGGCCACCTGTGCATACGACGGTGACGGGCCGCCCTTCCCCCTCTTAGGAGTTCATTCCTGAGGGGTGGAGGGGGCTACCCTCTTCTCACCTTTATTTTGAAGTTTTGGGGTGTCTCCCAGAGACGTAGAGCGCGGTCTCCGGAAGATACCCATTTTTTTCGAGACGGGGTGGGTCTCCAGCCTCTTCTGGAGTTCCACCCCGCTTTCAAGTGTTGAGCATGCCGCCCAACACCTCAGCTGTCTCGTTTACTGAGTCTTTTACAAAGCCAGGGTTGTTCCTGAGCATACCCTTTTGTATTACGCTCAGGGCCCTGGCTAGCTTCTCCATTTTCTCATTCTGCTCCTTCAGGAGCTGAAGGACGTCCTTCCATCCTTCAGCTCCAGAAGGAGCACCCAAGTCCTCTTTCCCCATCGTTTTCTTTTTTGAATCCATAAATCATTTTTTACCAGCGCATCGTGCGTAGAGGAGCGGGTCGGAATAGTTGGGAACGGGTGTACCCTCGGACCGAAGTCCTACCCCAGTTCCCTGAGGCCCAACCTCCGCTTAGCCGGTCCCGGAATACACGGACAGACCGGACTCGCTCGAGGCAACACAGGCTCCGACACCTGTGTTCAATACGCACTACCTGATCAAGGTCCCGAAGGGGCTGGCTTCTGATCCCGCATGGCACACCACCTCGGCAGAGCTAGGCTCACAGCAGCTTCGCCTCCTCGTGGGCCGGGGAAGACACCACTCGGCGACGAAGCACTCCCAGTGGGGCGCCATACGGAAACGATCGTTTGGACTGCTCTTGGTCACAGACTGCGGAGGCCTTGCAGTGTCCCCCAGGAGATTCCATACACCAATTCGCTCTTAGCCTCTTTCAAGAGGGAGACCGTCTATAGGTTCTCCTCTCACATTCGAAGGACACATATCACAGTCATGCGGCGCTGACATTCGTTCAGTTCACTTATTCCTCACAAGCACTCTCAGACTCTCTCTCAACCTGGGATAGACCAGTTTATAGGGCACCCTTCACGCAATGGGAAGATGCCCGTCTATAGAGCCCCCTGCATTTGTTCACCGATTCATCGGGACACTACAACCTCCATGACCCGAGGGCCGTCTGCTAAGCCTCCCCACCCGTCCTTTTTTGGCATAGCCAAGAGAAGGACTTCGTCAAGGTACCAGTCCGATGGGAGGAGCAACCACAGGTTAGTGTGGCGCTCGCTGAGAGTACGAACGAAAATGTCTGTGAAAACCAGACTGCCTCGTTCTTGCCACATTCACTTCCGGTTTGGAAGTAAATCATTGATTGTGAGCCGAATACTTAATGAAACCTCGCAATTCTTTCGTGCGAGTTTCGTGGGAACCTGCTTGTTCTGAAGGTAGGCCTAATTTTGTGGATTTCGCCGCCGTTTCCTCGCAAAAGGCGGATACTTTAGGCAGGGCCGTCTCACAACAGAATGTAAATCAACTTAACTTGCGTCGATAAAATCACGCACGCGGTAATACTGTCTTGATCTTCATTGGTTTCTTAATCTGTTTGTTATTTGAGGCGGCAGAGTCGCGGGACGTGACAAATATATATAAATGTAAAATTCCAGATTATAGCTTCGATTTATAAAGATAAAAAATACTCAAATTGATATCTTGATTTAAACATTAGGCATTCATTTACTTCAAATTTTACTGAGAGCTGGTAGCTGGAGCTCTTTCGCTACCTGTCCTACTGATGGTCTGGTGTGCTGATTGGCTCGTCGTCCACTTCTACGATGGTGGAGAACAGAGGTATATCAGGGACGTATTGACGTGGAGCCTGCATTACCCCAACGTCTATACTTCTGACATAATTTTTTTAAAGTTGGGGCCGTCAGTAGATGTGGCTCCACTCTCCTTCCCTTCTGTTGATTTCCATATTATGAACAAAGTTCGACTTCCCTCGCTCATCCATACTAACTAGGAATCTTGCGGGAAGTCGACGAAAGAAGCGGCATGTCACGGGCCTGGGCTATAGGGGCCTCTCTAGTTAAAATGAATGTTGAGTCTGGAGTTGCCCATGACTCGGTCTTCGTAGTTCCACGCTAGGTGGAGGAGTCGTTCAGGGTCCTTGCGGCAGAACACACAGCGCAGGTCCTGGGAGCATTTCCGAAGGGTGCCCAGTACACGGGTTGACCGCGGTGCTGGTTAATCGAAAATTTTGCCGCAAAACTTTGATGCGTCAGGCTCGGCAGTAGCATACGTCCTAATTAGGTCCTCTCATTCAGTTACTTCGTTGTTCAGGGGCATCCTCGGTCGTCGTACATTACATACCATTAAATAAATAACAAAAATACGGCAATAAATCCCTAAATATACTATTATGAAATTCAGCGATGATTTTTTCTCATTATTCAATTGTCTGGAATAACCGTGCATTTTTCAATTCAAATATTCTAAATTCGAGACCTCAAAATGCGTTGAATAAAATCTTCAACAAATAATGATTCATTATACACGTAGGTTAGTACCGTGTTTAACATATTGAGTTCTACGTCAGTCATCGGTGGCCATCGTTTAGACCGCGTCAACGCGTGGCCTGAGGGGGATTTCCTTAAGAATTTGCGTGGCGCTCAACGTGTTAAATATAGAGTCTCTCTGTATAATGCTAGGACTTGCAAGCATGAATACGGAACGTATCAGCTTGTAAGTGACTACGAAGAACGAGGAAGGATCTGCCAAGGTCTTGATGTCAAAATGAATTAGCGTACCACTTATGAGAAGTGGCGACCTCAGTTCGAATCCGGGTTGAGGCAGATTTTTTTCTCTTTCTTCAATTATTTGTCTGAAAGAAACTTTGCAATTTATAATATCTACATTGTCTGTTTCAGGAATGGGGAAATAGTTTCAGAAGAAGATTTCTCGAAAGAATTCTCCTATACATGGAGCAGTTGGGTAGTCGACTTATTTCTTAAAAAGCCTCTCGCGTGGTCTTTTTCTAAAGTAAAGAAATACGTTTTCGAAGAAGTTATTGATGTAGATACAAAATACGTGCACTTGCCTACAGTTAAAGAATTAGGAGAAATAATTTTATCAACAACTGACAGTAGCCGAGAGAATACTTTGTTTCCTTTATCAGAAATAATTGAAAATTGTATTCAGAAAACGAAGAATACATTGATAAACGAACGAAACATTAGACTAGCTTTAATATATCTAATTAATACGAAGAAAGTTGCCCTCAAGGGAGATTGTTCTGATATCAAGTCAGACTCTCTGTTTAAGATCTGCAGACACGGCGTCAAAAGTGTTACCGAAGTTGAAGAAGGTATATACAAATTAAAGAGACAGGAAAATCAGCTAATTAGGAATATTGATCAGTTAGAGTTGATGAAACATATTTGTATGGAAAAAGCAAAATCTCATGTCGCAACTGAATTTAGACATGCAGCTAAAAGTTGTTTGAGGAAAAAGCATGAACTTGATAAATGTATTGAAAGGAGAGTTGCCTCTTTACGCAATGTTCAAACACTTCTCTTACAAATCAAAGATGCGCATTCCGATTTGGAAGTTTTAGATGCCTACAAAGTTGGAAGCAATATTCTTAAGAAATTTGAGGAAACTGGATTGACTGAGGACAATGTCAGAGAGACAATAGATGACCTTTCAGAAGTATAAAAATATTTTTTAATTCTGTTTGACATTTAATATTAAACTACTACATATTTCGGAGCGCGAAGCGCAATTACCAAGGTGCGCGCCGAGATTTCTATTTTTGATTCAAATGTGGCTTTAATGGATATAGAGTAAAAAAATCAAGCGTGAGTGTCATGATGAGAATGTGTTCTTAAGGGGGGGAGACTCATGTAAATGACCAAAAATGAATACTATTTATTTAAGGCTATAAAATAAAAACTATTCGACAGATCTTTTTCAAATCTTCACGATATATTATCTATACTTTATACATCTAAAAATCACAGTTAAATTTGGCGAGGTCCAAACAGAATGGAGAGCAAAGCGCGACAATCGAATCGCGCGCCCAAAATTGGGAGCGATGAGAATGTGCCTGCGGAGCGGGCAAATTTTTTAAGATTTTTAATTTCCATGACTTTTTTATTTTCTAATTTTAATGCTGATTTAAAGGAGCATCTAGTAAGTTACATGCATCTTGATATTAAGAAATTCGTGAGTATATCTCAAGATCTCATAGAATACTGAGAGATTGTAGAAGAGTTCTTGAGATCTAAAGAACTTCGAAGATTTCAAACCATTTAAAAAACGGTTTTGTTCCTCTAAAAGTAGTATGTAATTAATTAATGGTTATTCAAAATATTTTACTAATATAAGATTTTCTTTCAGGTCTTAGAAAACATAAACGATTTACAAACTGCTTTAATGGAACCTGCACTGCCCAGTAAATCCGATTGGGATCTTGAAAAGGAGCTACAAAAATCAGTAAATTATACGCTTGATGACGATGTAAACAAAAAAATCTCTGAAACAAAAAAGTCAATCCCACGTTCTCTGTCCATAGAAGATGTGCCTGATTTATCATCTTTGCAACTGCAAGGTAAATTCTCATCACCCTTTAAATATTGTTTTTACAATCAATATTAGCTTCAAAGTAACTTTTATTTTAGATTTACCCGCGCCAAAAAAACCAACAAAGTTCATGCCTGCCATTTGAAATAAGACATGTAAGTTATGATTGTGTTATGTGAAAAGGAAAATAGACTTACATTATATGTTATATATTATATTACGAGTATGTATAGAAACTATGAAATAAATCAAGGAGAGGGTTTGAAACAATATTTTGTTATGATTGTCCTTTATTGCTGATGAAAATTATACTATTTCAGATTTTTGAGTTTTTTTCTCAAGGCCATGCCCTGGGTACGCCACGTGACAAAGTAATCAATTTATTTATTTATTTTGCCCATATAACTTTTTTTGTAATGAAAATACCATTCTAAAACTTTGGAAAATGGTAAATTTGGACAATGATAAACTTCGTTCATCTGCTTTATCTGAGTAAAAATTCTGAAAAAAAAATTTCCGAAGAAATTTAATATGGATAATTTTTGTCTTTCCACACGAAATGAGATTGAATAAATAAACTAAATAAATAAATAAATTGAATAATAAACAGTAAAGAAGCTTTATATAGTTGGGGCTCTGAGCTCGTACTGACGCTCCTTGGTACGATAACAGCCTGGAGTTTCTTGACTCGGTTCTGCTACTTCTTCTACTCTGGTAAGGCTACGTCGTGAGCCAGGCTTCCGGGCGCTTTCAGCTCGTGGCCTAGATTTAGGTAGGCCGGTGAGTGTCCGGTTGATGTGTGCGTGGTCGTGTTGTAGGCGAATTGCAGTTCCATCAAGTGCACGTCCCAGGTTCTCTGTGATTTTTCAATGTTTTGCGCGATCATGGCTTTTATCACCCGGTCTCAACGGGTTGTTTTAAGAGGGCGTCGGCTACCAATTTGTCCGTCCCCCCTGTGATATTGTACTTGAAAGTCCCACTGGCTCAGCTCCATGGCCCAACGTGCCAATCGACCCGACGGGCTGTCGATTTTGTCTAGCCATTTGAGGGAAAAGTGGTCGGTCAAGACGGTGAAGTGGTAGCCCTCCAAGTAGTCGCGCATCCTCCATATGCCCTACTTCACCGCCAGGCACTCAAGCTCGGTAGCTGAGTAATTTCGCTCTGTATTTGAGACGGAGCGGCTGGCGTATGCAATGATATGTTCCTCTTTGCCGTCGGGTTGGGAGAGCACCGCTCCGAGACCGTCCGTGCTGGCGTCGATCTACAAGACCAGTGGTTTGGTCCAATCTGGGCAGTCTAATACGGGAGCGGTCGTGAGCTTCTGCTTCAGCTCGTCAAAAGATTCCTGGTGGGCCTCGGTCCATTCCCATTTGGCCCTTTTTTTCAGGAGTTTGTGGAGCGGGGCGGAGAGGCGTGCGGCGTCTTTGATGAAGCGCCGGTACCAAGAGATGAGGCCCAAGAATCGACGGGCTTCCTTGAGGTTCCTGGATAGTCCTAGATTTTGGATGGTGGCCACCTTGTCTGGATCCGTGTGTAGTCCGATCTTATCGACGACGTGCCCTGGGTATTTTAGTTCGGGCCTAAAGAATTGGCAATTTTCTGGGTTTGGTCTGAGGTTGGCTTCGTATAGTTTCTGGAAGACTCTCCTAAGGACGTCCATGTGCTCTCCCAACGTCTGGGTGTATACCAATATATTATCGTCTAGGTAGGCGAATGCGTTGGGGGCCATGTCAGGTGTGGTGATTCTGTCTAGGAGGCGTTGGAATGTTGGGGCCGCGGCGTGCAGTTCAAATTGCATGAGGTCGATAGTCGACAGATATCTGGCTCCCCGCAGTTTATCCAGGGTGGTGTCAACCTGGGGAAGTGGGTACGCGTCCTTCTTGGAGACCTTCTTCAGCCTCCTGGAGTCGACACAGAACCTGGGTTTCCCATTTTTACGGCGAGTCTTTGCAGTACTTTGCAGACGTAGGCCAGGCCTTATGTTATAAAAGAGGGTCTCGATGGTCTTCTCCTCGGTGAACCCGCCTCGGCGTATCATGAGAGTCAGGAGTGTGGTGGCGTAGGTCCTGATTGATTCGCGCGGTCCCTGCTGGTGCTCATAGATCCGCCGATCTAGGTGCCTAAGCTCGCCTGGCGACAAGTAAAATGTTCTTAAGCTCCTCTCCAGCTTTCCCAGGGAGGTTATGGTGGCCGCGCAGTTGCGGTACCATAGTTGGGCATCTCCCTTGAGGAGCTCGATGAACCCTCAAGATCTGATGGTCTGAAAATTGGTAGGCCCTTTGGAGTTCACTCAATCACTGCAGGAAGGCGTTTTTGCCGTCGAAATGGCAGTTTAATTTTCTCATCTAGTCCAGTATCTTGGAAGAGCCCGGAAGGGTGCCCGTTTCCTCGCCGTCCTCGTAGAGGCTCTCCCTAGATGGTCTTTGGAGTGAGGAAGCCGCCTGACTGCGTCTTAGTCGGTTGATCTGGAGACGATAAAAGAAGTTTATCGTCTACAGATCGTTTGCACGGTCATGCGTTGCCTGAGAATCGTCAGTGATCCTTCGTCGTCGATCTGGTACCCCTCAACTCTTCCTCGAGCTGGTCCTTTCGGAGCTGGTATACCCGCGATACTGCCATAGTATTGGGTGGTTGGTTGTTCGTTGCTTGTTCGGTGGTCGATGTTTTCTCTGACTGAGTTCTGCAGACTGATCATGAGCTCCGCCGCGCTCCTGCTTTTATCCTTTACGGACGCGGAGAGGTGGGAAGTTTCCCCCACCCTTCCATTTGTCTCGGTCGGTCTGGGGATGTTGCTTTGAAATGTCCCTGTTCGGGCGCCATGTGACGGTTAGTTTTTCTCGTGTCGGATTCTTCAGCCCGCCAGGGTCGCATTCGAGGGTGGTCGTGAGGGAAATCAAACTTCCATAATTACAAATAAAAGCAAAGATCTTTTTATTCTCCTGTAAGGTACATCTCTAAAGCGCCGTTCCACGCGGGCTGCGAAGACGGTGTGCGAGTACGCGTCCGGAGGAACGTCTAGTCCGGAAAACAGGATGCCGGAGAACCCGACGCATTACATATTAACTGCGCTTTGCAGATTGAATGATTCATTATTAAATTGTAGTCAATCGGATGTGATAAACCGTCAATTTTAATCGTAAAATACAGATATATATGGGAAGTAACATTCATTCGGTTACTATATAGCAATAAAAACTTTGAATCCATTTTAAATGAAAAATAAAACCTAAATTTTAAATATTGAACATAGTAGAGGTATGCGTATACGCTATACGGAAATTTTGAAAATATATACTAAAACTGCGTATTTTAAATAATTATTTTATAAATATATTGTGATGTAATATATGATATAAATAGAATATGTAATTACGAATATATAACTGAACCTAAACAATTTTAGATTGAATTGAATATTATGTGTTGTGAAATATAAGTCACAACCAATGAATCTGAATTTAATTATAAATACACTAAGAACACAACCAAACAATTTGTTTCAAGTAAATTAGATCAGATTTTGTAACTTTAGTTTCTCTAATTTAAAAAACAAGTAAATAAAAAATACTTAAATAAATAGCTATAGTAAATGTACTATAAGCGTAAACAAATTTTTAAATACAGAGTACAGAGAAGACAAATTGAACCCTTACCAGCAGTGATGATGATTTAATATTTTTCAAATATAAATAGTTGACTAATTCTTAATGTAGGCAAAATATTTATATTAACTACAATAAGTAAAGAATGCACTACTCAGATATTAAAAACCCTTTTTTATTTTAAAATATGAACATAATTTACAAGAGTATTTTTTATTCTAAGGCTAAAATGATGAATGAATTTTCCGTTTCAATAACTAAATTAATTTGACAACAGCTAAAATACTCTGCAATACAATTTTATAGATGAAAGAAAATGAAGGGAATATCATGACCTCTCCCTTCTCTTTTTTCGTACACTTAAAAAATTGATTCAAAGTACAGCAGTAAAAGTACCCTACAATATTTTATGTGAAAAGGGAAAAGGAAAGAAACCAATAGATCGCCTTCCTTCACATATTTTGAGTTGTTTTATTTCTGCAAGTAAAATAATATTGGGATATGAATTACAAGACAATTTTCCGATGTGTTTCCGACACCTCTTTGAAAATAAAAAATAAATAAAATAAATTCAGTATTGAATATTTAACTACATTCGATGATGTTCGGTGGTTTACAAGCATAATTTTTATCTTCAAACTGTAGGAAAGTTATTTTAGAGCAAACTTCCTTCAAAGAAACAACAATTTTGTCAATGATGCTAGTTATTTCCCATATATGTGGGATTTTGATATCTTCGACAAGCATTGGTTTAGCCTCAAATTTCGACACACGCAGAAGGCAGTCTTCATCATTTGGCATATCGAGAATTTCTAATATTTGCGCAATGGATCCACATTCAAGCTGAATTATAGTGTCGTTGTATCTAGTCACACGATCGTAATCTACACTGTGGTATGTTTGCTTCTTATAAATACATTTAGTAAAGACATTAGCACCCTGAGTGTCTTTTTCAGAAGAGAGTTCAGATTTTCCAAAGAACGCAACACCGTTTTTGACTTTCGCAGAAATTGTGAACTTTGTGTCAGAAAAAAGACTATCACAAAATGTCCTTATAACTGGTGAACACGAAAAGTCACGTGTTTTACTTCGATAAGAAAGTAATTGCATAGATTTCATTGTCATTTGTAAAGCTATGCCTTTAGTTCCATTGACTAAACTTTTTAAAACGCTGTAACGAACCGTACGTGCACACTACGCCACCGCGCCCCTACCGCGGCGTTCGGAGGGGTGCTACCACCACCGCAACTCACGTGGGTACCCTCACCGGCCGCCGAGCCGCGCGCGCAGCTACCCCCACCCGTCGCGAACAATATATAAGGAGGATTGGAACACCGAGACGGGGCAGTTCGGTTGGAGCGACGATCCGGGTCACACCGGAGCGGCGCTCTAGACGGACGGCATGGAGATGCCTCTCCTGATGGGTTCCCCCATAGGAGGGTATCTCCTACCCCGACCGCGACACCTGGTGAAGCCAGACCGAGCATCGATCGATGGGTTCCCCCATGGTTGACTCTCGGTGGGAGCTGGCACCCAGCCGCAGGTTCCCCTGACTGGGTGCTACTCAGGCTGGTAAGGTTGACACCCACCGTTCACCCGGAGATGCCGCGTTGAACACCGACCGATGGGTTCCCCCATGGCCGGTTTTCGACATGTGGCAGGGCTCAGTGTCAGGTTCCCCTGACTGACCCTCGCACAGACATCTCCGGGTGAGACTTCCCCGACACCGGTCTTCCTGGTCCGGCCACATCGAGCGTCGATTGATGGGTTCCCCATGGTCGACTTTCGGTGGGAGTTGGCACCCAGCCTCAGGTTCCCCTGACTGGGTGCTGCTCAGGCTGCATCAGACAACACAGACAAGACTGCTACCGTACCTAACCGAACCCAAACGCATCAAACCAAAGCTAACCGTTTCCTACCGTACCAATCCGAACCCAAACTCGCCAAACCGAACATAACCGTTTCCTACCGTACCAATCCGTACCCATCCGAACCGCATACACCAAACCGGCGATCCAGCTCGTCCCATGCCTGATTCACGCCTCACCTGGTTCTCACCGGTGCAACGTGAACCTAACGTTCTCGCCGGACAAACATACCGACCGACCGACCCACCAGTACCCTCGGCCCTCTGGATACCGCCATGGCCGAGGCACCGAGGATGGGGCGCCAACGCTCAGATACCGCTTAGGGCGCCCCTCCCTAAACGACCGAGACTTGACCGTGACCGACGAAACGAGCAACCGGAGGAGAAATCGAGGTGAACGCGCCCCCGAGAGGAATCGGGCTACAACAAATCATACTGGACATCGCTGATTCTTAACCCCTACAACCTTGTATGTTTTATTTACAGAAAGTAAAATTGTTCAACGCATAACCGGTCCACCAGCAGCGAACCGTCAGGCCTGTGCTCAGGCGCCCCCGCAAATACGTCAAATACACACACACGCACACAGTAAACTCACACACTTACACCGGCACACCATTTTGTTATTTTTACACACATTCACACACACACACCGCTTAAATTAATGTAGGTTGAATCCCAACTTAACGTGAGTCAACTATTTGTGTGATAAAAATTTAAATAAAGGTTCACTCGCGATATGCGTACAGATAATGTTCGTTAAATAATACACAATACCACTGATCTAAAATTGAATAATACATTTATTTGATAAAGGGTTGGATAAATCGTTAGTATGAAAGTGATAGTGAGAAAAAGATTTAATTTTTACAAGGTGCTTAAATGTATCTTAGACGATTCGATTGTACACAGCTCGAATGTCTTCGAACGACTGACTCTCTCTTCGAAAAACTACCTCCAGCAGAGAACAAACGCAATTTGAGACAACCCCTTTTTGGGAAAAATCTTTGAAAGAGTCTTAGCTGGTTGACATTAGCTTCGGAGGAAAGATCTGTCTCGAGAACGAAGTAGTGCTCGGGGACGTTTTAATCTGTTTATGGCCTGTCGAACGTGAGAATTTTGGAATTGCTCATCTTTACATTATGGCTAAATAGATGGGAAATTTACCGTACAAAATCTCTGTATATTATTGACATTGTCCCTTTGAAGGAAATTAAAAGTTTGTGGATGTCAGGAAACATATAAATCCCCTTTCCTTTGAAGCCTAAATTGTAAAATGACAATTTTACACAAACTTATATTATGATAAAATGTATATATAAGATTAAACACACTCCCCCCGTTGAGAGGAAACGATCGACACAGTAAAATAAGAATATTGTTTAATGTCTCTACGTATAATTGTCTATGATTGGCAAAAGTGCCAGTTTTTTCACGCCACGTTTTAATACACTTGTAGCGGTCTTCACTGTCACCGTTCTTATTATACCATCCGTACCAGGATGGACTTCGATCACCTTACCTATACACCATTCCATTGAGGGCACGTTTTCTTCTTTCAATAAAACAATTGAGTTGAGGTTTATTGGGTGTTGGCCTATTGTCCATTTGTGACGAACATTTAACTCATTGAGGTATTCTTTATGCCACCTGTTCCAAAAATGTTGACGTACTTTGGATATATGTTGCCATCTTGATAATTGATTGGTAGGTGTGGCAGTCCAGTCTGTTTCTGGTAAGCTTGTTAAAGAATCGCCAATTAAAAAATGAGCAGGAGTAAGGATTGGTGGATCATTAGCATCGCTTGATATGGTAGTGAGAGGACGCGAATTTAAGATTGCTTCGACTTCAATAACAAACGTATTGAGCTCTTCGAACGTCAATAAAAGATCGGTCACTACGCGCTTCACGTGATATTTAAATAACTTTACCGTGGATTCCCATAATCCACCAAAATGAGGGGTTGAAGGCGGTATAAAATGCCACTGTATATTTAGATCGCATGCCGCCTTACTAATTTTTGTTCGATGTTCTGGTGAATTTATAAGCGCATGAATAAACTGAAGTTCATTATTTGCCCCAACGAAATTCGTAGCATTGTCGGAGTAGATATTTTTAGGTTTCCCTCGTCGAGATATAACGCGTTTTAAGGCAGCAATGAATCCTTCGGTGGTCAAATCAGAAACTAATTCAAGATGTATTGCCTTAGTTGCGAGACATACAAATACAGCGACATATGTCTTAATCTTGATTTTGTTACGGAATTTTTTCTCCTTAATATATAACGGGCCGCAGTAATCAATCCCAACATTGCTGAATAGATGATCTTGAGTTACTCTAGCATCAGGTAAATCTCCCATTAAGTATTCGGGCGTCGGCGGGTTTGCGCGAAAGCAAGTAACACAGCGTCTCAAGATTTTTCTTATCTGATTTTTCCCATCTAACAGCCAAAACCTTTGTCTAAGTAAACATAAAGTTGTTTGTATACCGGTATGATGATTTTGCTTGTGAATTTCTTGAATTATTAATTCTGTTACGTGGTTTGAATTAGGCAAAATTATTGGATATTGTTGACTGTAAGATAACTGTGAATTTTTTAATCGACCGCCCACGCGAATGACGTCATTGTTATCGAGAAATGGATTTAATGATAACAATATGCTGTCCCTTTTTACGGTCTTGTCAGTGGAGAGTGATTTTATTTCCTTTGCAAAATATATTCCTTGAACGCGTTTTATTATAACTATTTCTGCATCTAATAAATCTTGAACTTGCAAACTTCCCAGGTATGATTTTGTACGTTTCAAATATAGGGCGTAAGCAACGAATCTTTTTAGTTTATTAAAAGAGGAGAATTTCATGAAGATTTCGCAGCCCTTTTTTATTGCATCTTCGTTTTTAGCGGCATTTGTCAAAAGACATATTCCTTTTCTTACTTCTGGCAAATCATTGTTTAAACCGGGAATTGCTGTTTTTGGCCAAGTTTTTTCGTCACAGCAAAGCCATTGTGGTCCGTTTATCCACATGTTATTTTTTAAGAACTCATTAGGAAGTTGTCCTCTTGATAGTGCGTCAGCTGGGTTGTCTTCAGAACGTACATGTTTCCAGAGATGCGGAGCTGATAAGCTTTGAATTTCTGAAACGCGATTTGAAACAAAGACTTTCAATAAGTTTGGCGAAGTTTTTATCCAATGTAATGCAATTGAAGAGTCTGACCAAAAGATTATTTTTTCAAATGGAATGTCGATGGCCCTCTTGACTTGTTTATATAAACCGACAAGTAGTAATGCACCACACAATTCGAGGCGTGGTATAGTTCTCGCCTTTAAAGGTGCGACGCGGGACTTGGCGCAAAGCAAATTTGAAATGATTTTTCCATTTTCGTTAATTGATCGTAGATATATGCATGCACCGTATCCCTGTGTACTTGCCTCACAGAAGCCGTGTAATTGAATCTGATTTTCCTTCTTGATTGCTGATCTTCTTTGAAAGGCAATATTATTTATCATTGGGAGTTGATTGTAAAGGTCAATCCATTTAGTATAGATGTGTAGAGGTACTGATTCGTCCCAATGAAGTCCTTCATTCCAGAAATCTTGCATTTGTCGGCTTATTTGACGTTTGGAGCATTTACCGTATATACTATACTATCTGTTCTCGCGGTCCATGAAATACCAAGAGTTTTTAAAGTGTGATCATCGTCGAGTTGGAAGTGAGAATCTATTTGTTCTTTACTCAATCCTTTTAGAATTTCAGAATTATTCGATGCCCATTGTCGCAATGGAAAACAACCAAGTTTTAATAATGCTGTAATTTGATTCCTTATCTTACAAGCTTCTTGAATTGTTTCTGAGCCAGTCAATAAATTGTTGACTTATAAATCCTTTAATAGTACGCTGGAAGCAAGAGGAAATTTGTGTCCTTCGTCGATGGCTAACTGCTTGAGACTTCGTATTTCGAGATAAGGTGCGGAAGCTAAACCAAAGGTAACTGTGTTTAATTCAAAAATTTTTACTTTATTCATTTTCCATAAAACTCGCTGATACATTCTATCCTTTTTCCGTACCAGTACTTGTCTATACATCTTTTCTATATCGGCGGATATTACGTACTTGTATGTGCGAAAACGGAGTAGATGAGAAACGATGTCGTCTTGGATAGTTGGTCCGACGGTGAGGATGTCATTTAATGAGAGACCATTGCTTGTTTTTGCTGATGCGTCAAAAACGACTCGCAGTTTTGTAGTCGCGCTTGATTCCTTTGTAACCTCGTGATGTGGTAGAAAAAATCCAATATCCCTTGGTGCATTTTTCACTTCAGACATGTGTCCTAAAGTGATATATTCTTCCAATACATCTTTATATTTTGTATGAAACTCAGGATTTTTCTGGAACTTGCGGCAAAGAGAGTTCAAACGATTAAGCGCTTGAGTGTATGATTCTCCAAGTTTTATCTGGTCCGTTTTCTATCTGACAGAATCTTTCTAAATCAAACTGCAATTCTGTGAAATTGCAAGCTGCCTTAATTTCTCCCTTTGTGGTATTCACGTAACCGCCGATGATCCAGCCTAAGCGTGTTTTCTGCAGGCACAAATCTAGATTTGAATTTGAAATTTTATGTTGACCAATGCTAAAAAGTGAAAGAGTTGGCCCGGAACCTAATAAAATATCGACTGGAGCGGGGCGATAAAATTCCGGGTCTGCAAGTTTCACATTGGCCGGTATTGGTATAATCTCACGGCGTACGGCTTCGCAGGGTACAGCTTCAGATATGCTAGGAATCGTTAAAAAGTTCATTGTTCTTGAATAATCATTCTGTAATGATCGTATGGTCGCTGTAACCACATGTTTGGTTGTCGTTGACAGTTGGTTGAGTGCTCCTACAGGAATTCTGCACCTTTTCTTTGGTAATTTAAGCTTGTCGCCAAATCTTCGTTGATTAAGTTAATAGTCGAGCATGTATCGAGTAACGCGCAACATGTAATAACTTTACCATCTTGATTGATTATAGCTAATCGCGCTGTTGTTATTAATTCGTTTGGCAATGATTGTGTAATAGAAGCTATGCAACGCGCGCTGAATCCTGTAGGTTCGTCATGTCATTCTTTCCTTTCGGACGATTGATGTTCGTGCAACAAATAGTTTTCTTTGCGGTCACAAATCATGCATTTTTGGAATTTACATTCCTTTCCGGCGTGACTACGCAAACACATCAAGCATAATGACGCTTTTACTACGATTTCTTTTCGTTTTGATATCGATGAATCTTTGAATTTTTTACCACGATATCGAGCGTGCGACTCGTTGCATATGGGACATTTATATCCGGACACCGTAAGGAAAGTTTGTGTCTAACCGTTTTTAACCTTTCTTTTTTTTTGAGTCCGAATGCCCTTATTATATTCAGCTTCATTTATCATTTTATCTGAATTTTCTGAGTCTCTTTTAGATAAGCGGGCAATGTTTTTGTAAAGAAACCCAAGCATTTTCTCTAGTGATGGAAACACGCCGCGTTCTAACGTTTCTTCCCATTTATCAGCAGTAGTTTTATATAATTTGTTTTCTAGATTTTGAACGAGGATTTCTTCTGTTACGTTCAGACCGAGGGAAGAAAGTGATTCTACGTGTTGTTGAGTATCGCCATGTTTGCTTCAATTTCTTTCCTTTCTCTGTTTCTGACCTCATGTTCGCGGAAAATTCAACGACGAATCGACAAATGTTTTAAGAAAGTGAATAACTTTTGAAAAAGTTTAAGTACCGCTAGAAAATTTCAAACGCCTTTCTCTACAATATATCAAAAATCAGAAATATAAAGTGAAAATTGGGGATAAATTTAAAGATGCCATCGTTCTCCATGTTGCAGGTAAGGATTATTACTATCCTCGAATTAAATTTCATAAAAATTTGCCCTTGTGGAATTTGTGAAAGTATACCTCTTACTTTTTGGAATATATCAACTTTTGAATGTTGTTAGCATCTTGTTGGAATTTTTTTTGGTATGCTTTTTCCAAGTGATAATTACGTCGGAATTATCGCTTTTTATTGATTTTTTAAAATAAAAACTTAAAAATTGATTATTTCGTCGTTGTCGTGCAAGTATAATTTTGCATTATAAGGTTTAGATTTAAAAATTATGCGATTACACGAGTACTTGTAAAAATAAGTATTTCAGCAGACTTCATAAAATACTTGTTTTTACAAGTACTCGTATAATCGCATAATTTTTAAATTTAAACCTTATAATGCACAATTATACTTCCACGACAACAACAAAATAATCAATTTTTAAGTTTTTATTTTAAAAAATCAATAAAAGGCGATAATTCCGACGTAATTATCACTTGAAGAAAGCATACCAAACAAATTTAATATATTTGTTTCCAAGGTTTTTTAATTTTCTTCTCTTACAGATTCAATGGAGGAGTTGGAAAATGATATCTCCAATGAACGGCTCGTACCACCGCCTGCAAATAAAACAGTATCAGCAACAGACACGAGTAGTGCAGATGAGGAAGCACTATCGGCAAAAAAAACTAATAATTTTTTTTACTCTGTTAAATTTTGATACCTTTTTCTATCGTTATATAGTATTCTGTACGTTTATACCAATTTTCGGAAAGTGAAAAATTCTAAGAATTTCAAAAATAAGCATTTGAGTGACGGGTAGTGTTTTTTTTCCTTTTTTAATGTATTCATCAAACAAATGATTAAATTTTTAGCATTAATAATTTATTATTTATTTTAACTTTATATTACCTTTAATAATCATTGCATAATTTATCATAGTTGAAAAAGACAAACCTAAAACATGTAACAAGAAATAAAGTTGGCGGTGAAAATGAATTGCCAATTAGAGGACAGATACCATTTTGAAAGGGACTGGTAATGTCATACAAATATTTTTTATTACTTTTGATCATTGAATGACATATATAGAAATTTGAAACTTCCAAATCTTCTTAATTATAGGGTCGGTCATCAAAGCCACGAAAAGAAACTCTTGCGGAGTCTACAAAATCTCTTGCCACCTCCTTAAAACGAAAAGAAAAAGATCTGTCATTCTTATTTAAACCACCATATTACACGTATATATTATAATTACTAATAATAAGTAATCTTTATTGTGTATTGACATAATATTTCAGTAACAGTATTCATCATTTTTGAAAATAAAATACACATTATTTATAATTTTGTATAAAAGAATAGAGATGCATAACTTACAATTTTTTTAAATGAAGTGAATCTATTTCGAACATAAAACATTTTGTGATAACGAATTTCCGAAAAATTCTTGTCCTTAGAAATATTTTTCGAAACCATCGTCTTTTACGAGATATTGAAGTTTGGAAAAAAACCTGCTTTTTAACATAAAAAATTGTATAACATCGCTCAAAACAGTCAGTATTAAATTTCTCACAATAATAAGCTTTAAAGTAATATGTCACGAAATTCTGATTGACGATTTCTTCCAAAACTACATTCATCTGATAAAATTAAATTTTTTTCTTTCGTCTTTTTAATCCTTTAAAAATTATGAAAACGCTACAAGTTGCATATGTACTATACACTGTTTAAAAGAGCTTAAATAACCTTTTAAAATCACTCTCGAAAGGTTTAAAAATATATATTTTAGGGGTAGTAAAAAAACTTTGAAGTTAACTTTATTATATACTTCACAGATATATATTGGGCGAAATAAGTGGATGGGCTACGACAGTTTCAAAAATAGTGTGGATCAAGTGAAAATGTATGCTCAGGCGGCCAAAAATCTTGCTGTGGCCATATTTGGCTACCAAACACTTCATGCAGCTACCTTAACTGGAAAGTCCAGTAACCGTAAAAAGGGTCCAAAAACTATTGAATCAAAATTGGATGCGACTAAATTGTTATGTCTCAAAGGTACTATAACTTTCATTATATATGTAAACAGTTGCGCAACTCTGATCTGCGTCTTCATCAGTGATTTTTATTCCGAAACAAATACGAAAAGAGTTGCTCAAATATATTATAATATAACAAAAATAATTTCATTATATAAAGTAATTTAAAAAAAGATTGGAATGTGAGTTTTGATTGTGAAAGTTGATTTTTTCAAAGTAGACAACAATTATTTTACATAATTTGCACGTAAATTACACGTAATATTTTTTAGAATAGTATTTTCAAAACCGTGCTAATTTTTCAAGATAATAACTGCACGTCACTTTTTGAAACAGTTCTGAAAAATGAATTTGTACATAATTTTGTATGTAAAATGTATGTAAATGATTTTTATGAAATCAAGTAAGCGTTGCTTACTGAAAAATAGGAAAATTTTTCGTGGTACGTCTCTGGATTCCTCAAAACCTCGTCGACTTTACAATTACCTATTATTTTTGCATCTAGTAGATTCTCAACTCTTCCCTTTTTGTGCTAATAGTTAGTTAATCGTAAAATTTGTCGCAAACATCTTTTATGACTTAATATATATATATATACTTTCTGATTGATTCTTAATTCGCGTGGTCTTTTTTAGTTGGCATGTAGGGTATTTTTTGACATAGTCCTTAATGTCTTGGTCCATCTTGGTCCAAATTCCGATTCTCTTGGCTTTTTCGATAGTATTTTGTTCTCCAGTGTGATCCCTATGAGCTTCTTTAATAATTTGTTTTCGTCCTTCCTTAGTTAATTCTCGGGTCGTAGAGAAACAAATGTGGAAATTCTTATCTGGATAATAGTTTGATAGGAATTCCATTATTTCTTGAATTACTTCTCGCTCCAGAAATGTAAATAGAGGATCTCCAAAGGATAATCTAACAATTGAGAGTTTCCTGTTAACGAATTCTTCGATAAACCAACTTAATTTATACAGCCAATCTTCTTCGTTGTACATAGGCATTTCATCCTTAGTTACTTCTTTCCAAAGTTTGCCGATAGCGTTAGGCTTTGTTTTAATTTTGCCTTTGACTGGTTGTAGTTTCCAATTCATAAAATCCGTATATAAATTAGTATTGTCTCCTTGTGTTTCCGTGATTTCTTCTTCCGTTTCTGTGGTTTCATTTTCTGATGGTTCTCTCATTCGCCTTGGGGTTAATTTGATTTTTTCTTTTAATATTTCGTCTTTTGTTATTCGCGGCTTGTCGAATGTTTCTATTTCCGGTGACTGGTCTTCCAAGCTTGGTTCTTCTTCTTCAGTACTAATTCCGGTTTTTTCCATTGCTTCTTGTAATGTGTCCTTAGTGATGGGAAAAAGTCTGGATAGACAATCCGCTACCTTATTTTCTTTTCCTTTTACATATTCTATTTCGTATTCGTATTCTTCCATACGAAGTCTCCATCGTAAAAGTCTTGAGCTAGGGTCTTTCACATTGTGTAGCCAAACTAAAGCACGGTGGTCTGTTTGAATTTTGAATTTCTTTCCGAGAAGATATTGTCTGAGGCGTTTCATAGCCCATACAATTGCTAAAAGTTCTTTTTCAGAGGTGGTGTATTTTTCTTCGGCTTTGTTCAATGTTCTTGATATAAAAAGACAAGGGTGCCCGTCTTGGCTCAATACTGCTCCTAATCCACAGTTGGATGCGTCCGTAGTCAGTATAAATTGTTTGGAAAAATCAGGGAATTTTAAAACTGGTGCGATTACCAATGCGTTCTTCAAATCGTAAAATTTTTTTACGCAGTCTGGGGTCCAATCGAATATTGTCTCTTTCTGAGTTAGCTTTGTTAAGGGTCTCGCTATAGTAGAGAAATTCTTGATGAATTTCCTATAGTAACCTGCAAGTCCTAAAAATGATTGCACATCTTTTACAGTTTTCAATGGTCTGAATTCTTTTATGCAGTTTATTTTTTCAGGGTTGGGTTTGACTCCTTCTTTGGTTATTATGTGTCCAAGGTATTCTAGTTCTGGTTTAAGGTATTCACATTTTTTCGGTTCTAATCTTAGTCCTAACTGGTAGATTCTTTCCATGACTGCTACTAAATTCTCATTATGTTCCTGAATTGAGCTTCCGAATATCACAATGTCATATATTTACGCAAAGCATTTTGTTCCGATTAATCCTCTGAATGCATTATCCATCATTCTTTGGAAAGTGGCTGGTGCGTTCTTTAAACCGAAAGGCATGCGATTGTATTCGAAATGTCCTTGGGTTGTAGAAAACGCAGTGTACTTTTTGTCTTCTTCCTTCATCGGGATTTGGTGGAATCCAGCTGAGAGGTCAAAGGCAGAAAAGAACTTAGCTTTTCCTAAGTGGTCTAATATATCGTCGATCATTGGTAATGGGTACGCATCTTGATCCGTGTCTTCGTTAATCTTTCTGTAGTCAATTACCATTCTTAATTTATTTCCTTTTTTCGGTACTATCCATAAAGGTGAGTTGTATGGTGATTGACTTTCTCTTACTAGGTTGTTCAAAAAGTTTTGAAACCGGAAATGAAAATATACGGCGAATAAGGTGGATGCTGCAACAATTCGTACTTTAATTTGGTTATTTTGGTGATGGCTTTTTGAGCTGTGTGAGCGGGTGCATTGTCTTGATGAAAAAGGATTTTTTTCTTCTGCAAACCGGGTCTTTTTTCACGAATTTTTGCATCCAATTGATCCAAAAGGTTACAATAATATTCAGAATTTATTGTTTTGCCAGTTTGGAGATAATCCACCAACAAAATCCCTCTTGCATCCCAAAAACTGATGCTAACACCTTCTTCGCCGATTTCTGGACATGAACTCGCCTCGGTGCCGAAGTGCCTGGTTCACACCACTCCTTAGCCTCTTGTTTTGATTCAGGATCATGATGGAAGACCCAAGTCTCATCCATAGTGATGAATCGACGCAAAAAATCCTTTTTATCCTTTCGAAAACGCTCCAAATGTTGCTCAGAAAGTCGCATTCGAACGTGTTTTTGTTCCATTGTGAGCGAATGCGGTACCCATTGTGCACAGAGCTTTCTGAAACCCAAAATTTCACGTAAAATATGATTCACACTGCCTAATGAGATGTCTAGGGCCTCTGCTAAATCTCTCTCGGTCAATCGACGATCTTCCAAAACCATATCCTGTTCTTTTGCTATGAATGCTGGTGTTGATGCACTTTTTGGACGTCCTGAGCGTGGATCGTCTTCAACGCTTTTTCGACCACCTCTAAACTCTAAACTCCATCGATGCACAGTTGGAAATGAAGGAGCAGCTTCCTTTAATACTTTCACCATTTTTGCATGAATTTCCGTTGCTGATAAACCTTCCAAAACAAAGAATTTTATCACTGCACGATATTCGGTTTTTTCCATTGTACAAAAATACACTGACACGTCAACTTCAAATGGCTTGTAAACAAACAATGAATTGGCAGAGTGGAATGACACTTTGGGTATGTTCATATGAAAGATGAAATCTTAAAATGGCGTAGAAATTTTGGTTCTTCTACTGCTCTATAGATGTCGCTTTCAAAACTTTTTGAACAACCTAGTATAATTCCCTTTTTTAATAACCTTTCTGTTTCTTCTAGGGCAAACTGTCGGTGTTTTTCGGGTAATTTGTGGGATCTTAGATTAATTATTTTTCCATTTTTGAGTATTATTTGATCTTCAGTAAGGTTAGTACATGGAAGTGGGTCTGATTCCAATGTGAAAACTTCCGAGTATCTGGCTATTACTTTTTTAATGAATTCTCTCTGGTCTTTTTCCAAATGATCTAATCTTGAAGCTTTCAATAACTCATTCAGTCTAAAGGTCATTTGAGGTCCATTACTTTCATTTGTGATTATTTTTAATATAGGTTTGTAGCTAATCTGGAGATTTACTTCTTTAGGGTAATCCTTACTATTTTTCAATGGGATTTTTATTTGTCCGTTTCGTATAGTGTAGAGTCCGTCGGGGATTTCCTTATCATCTATAATGATAATATCTTGATCTTCTGCGTCAGTAGAAATGGTACATATCTTTTCGGATTTTCCTGGTATGAAATCATTGCTTAGGTGCAAAGGTAGCTTTACCTTATTTAGCACGAGGTGACTGTTCGTGATCGCGTATCTTGGATATTTTTCAAAGAATTTAATTCCAATTATACCTCCTTCTGGTAAGGGAAAATCGTTGGGTACTATGTAGAAAACGTGTTCTTGTCCAAAAAAGTTTAATTTTGTAGAATGTTTAGAGATATGGCGATCGTTACCCATTAGGAATGTTTTGTGGGTAGATTTCCTTTCGTCTTTATCATCCAATATTTTTTCTTTGATTATGTTTATAGCAGCTCCTGAGTCTACTAATAATCTGTGTCTTCCAGTTTTTCTTCTGGCATCGATTGTTCGTAATCTTCCGCATATGGAAGAAATTCGGCTGATTCCTCGAAGATCAGTTGCTCCGTTATTTCTTCCTCTGTCATGTTTTCCGATTCTGTTTCTTCCTCTTGGATTGCTCTTACCGGAGGTGGTCGCTTGAAACCATGGCCTAGGGGAAAACCCTGCTTCACTTGGCTCTGTGAAGATATATGACCTATTTTGCCGCACTTGAAGCAATTCATTTTAAATCTGTCACTCAGTGGTATGGTACTATTCTGTGCTCTAGGTGTAGTATTTGCACTGAGTCGAGGTGGTCCGGGTGATTTGGCCCATATTTTTACTGGTGGTTTGATAATTTGTCTGACAGGCTGGCTGTCTTTTAACCATGTTTCAATTTCGATGGCTAATACTTGAGCCTCGTTTACTGTGTTCGGTTTTAACAGACGTACCTGCATTCCGATTTCTCTTTTTAAATTTAATAAGTAACGGTTAACGGCTTCTTCTTCTTCCAATTCTATTTTAAGTCTTCGTTTAGTGGGGTTTACGTGCTGGGATTGGACTAGGTAATTTATTTCATTTGTTATTTGTCGAAACCTCGTCGTGAAGTTCTGAACCGTTTCTGTTAAGCCTTGCTTGCAGCTTTCTAATTTAGATTTTAATGAAGTTAATGAACTGGTTTGTCTCAAATTTTGTCTGAGTGCCGCGTATAAATCTTCATAGGAGTTTATTTGCATATATCTAATGGCTTTTTCTGCCACATGTGTAATTTTCTTTGCTAAAATTAAATCTAAAAGAATTTCTGGTTCTTCGCATCTTATTCTAGCTCTCTTTACCGTTTTTATAAAATCTTCTACTCCCATGTCGTCCTGACCGTTAATTGGCTTTATTGTTTCAATTGATTGACCGTGAATATTTTCCTGTCTTGGTCTAAATGTTTCTTTTCTTTGGAATGTTTTTTCTTCGACCGAAGAATGATCGTCTGTCGCTTCTGGTCGTTGCTGGGATTCACTATCTGTTTCTACTGTCCCTGCTCCTCCTAATTTCTTTGATAATCTTGAAATTTCATCTATCCTATTTTCGTTTTCTTTTTTCAGGGCGTTGAATGAGATAGTCAGAGTTTCCATTTGGCTGAGAACCCTTACTAGTAAGGGACTGGGCCCTGACGGGAGATTGTGCTGGAGACATGATAGTGGTTGTGATTGGGAAATTTAAAGAGGATGAGTCCGTATCGTCGGATGAGTCGGTTTGATAGAGCGTGCTATCTCGGTGTTTATCAAACGCCAGTGTACCTACTTATCTATTGTTTGTGACTCGGGTGTAGAATGTCGCGATAAAATTTTAAATGTTTATTTTTTTAATACAACAAAATGCAGTATAAGTTGCTACAAACTGCTACTGATTTTGAGGTAGTGATACTTAATTTGTTGAGGGTGGCCAGTGCTTGTGAACACACAGAGTATAGCCAACCCGATTTTGCCTCAACTTTACCTCACCTGTACCGTAGTACAGTCGCCGTGCAACGTACGTAAAGAGGATTTATACTCTAAGGCCCAAGATCGATTGAGAAATGTTTACAATACTTTCACTTTCTAGAAGTAATGCTTACTGTGCTACTCGTGGCCTGATGTGGGATCCGTCAACCGCCTGCCTTCCTTGACGTGTCGAAGAGATGAGTCAGCTTACTGTTGAGAACCGGTTGCCTGGCTGGGCGTTGGCTGCTTACTTACGCAGATGCGTCTTCCGCCTGATTGCGGGCCTCGTTCAATTTTAATGGAATCTTTCACTGATAATTTACGTGGTATAGTGGCTACTAAATTCACCAACTAATTTTTTTTATCAGCTACTTATTCCTGTTTTCGGGCTTACCGTAGTGAAGTCCGGAGTTCTTCTTATTTTTAAAACTTCGTAAAGTTTCTTTAGCTTCTTGGGTCCGTGGATTCCAAGTCTCGCACAGGTCCGCGTTCTATGTGGATTTTCGTAGAAATTAAAAACCGAGAACTTAAGCGGATCGTGGCAGGATCGCCAAAATGTTATAGTGAAAACTAAACTTTCTAATTTTTAAAGGTAGTGACATCAAACTGATGTCACTTTGTATGTTTTTATTCTTGAGAGATGTTAGAGAAGAACTGACGAGGCCTGCCTGAACCTCTACATATATAGACAGCTAAACCTAGGAGGGGGAGGTCATCAACCTCTACATATATGGGTAACTAAACCTGGGGGAAGGAGGTTATCATCTGGACTGGTAACAAAATACTTCATTAAAAAAATTGAACTCGTCCATATGATCTTGTCATATTGTAACAAGATTTGAACACTTCGGACAAAAATTTTTATGTAACATTTAATATCGATAAATATTTACATGTTCATGTGAAGATATTAATGAACACATATTTTAGTTTTTTAATTTATCCACATCTATTAGAAAATTTTTCCTTTCCTCAGACCATTTCATTTTTTTAATGAAAAGTCTGTGCTTAGGCTACAAAAATGTGAGATGAAAATATTTCTAACATAAAACTGAGAATCTAAATTTAAAACTTGAATTTTATGTTTATCTCTTCTTAATAGAAAATATCTCTCTAACTAAAAAGTTTTTAAATATACAAAATTGATAAGAAGTATGGAAATTTGAATAGGAAAATATATATTGATTCAAATTTGAAAAATTTATTAACATCAAATTTTACTGAAAGTTTATTTTTGAAGTGTTCAAATGCTTATAAAATTTTATACGATATTTCAGATTTTTATTCTAGGCAGATTTTTACCAAAATATCGGAAAAAAAGTGTTGTATCTTAAATAACATATTTCGAAAATTTGCAATTGTCGTCTGCTTTGCGCCTTTTTTGCACGGTTTCGACAGAAATACACAATTCTCAATTCCGACTCGATAACCTAAAGCGTGAAATCTAAAAATAGTATTGCATGGAGGAAGCGAGGAGAATAAGGAGAAGTGGGACGAGTCGTTCTCGCGTGCAAGAGCGACGAGGAAGAAACAAGGGCAGCGCGCGCCGCTGCCCCTCCATAGAAATTCTGATGGTAAATCATGTCTGGATTAGTGTTCTAAATTTCTCGGACATTTAAAATCCGGTCACGTTCTCGTGCCTCTGACCGTCATTTTAAAACAACTTGAGAATTTACAGAGAATTTAAGGGAATTTCACCATACCTTCACCAATATTTTCTTTATCATTAAACCTTATAATATTGTAAATTTATTTCCAAACACTATGAATTGCAATAGTGAAGATTTCATAAAAATAAACTATGAAAAATGTCAGGTTCTATCGGAATTCAATATCAAAAAAAAATTTTTTATAGGCATTATATTAAATTCAAACATAAAGAACAAGTAATTCAAGTTTTCTTCGCACAAATTACGCTTTGATTTAAATAATTGTTTGACAGTTTCGGGACAGTTTATGCACTTTTTTAAGTGCTCTATTTGTCGAGTGGCATGCTTTCTGTAAATCTGATCACAGTATTTGCACTTGAAAGAAGCTTTATTTTGTTTATCAATAATTTCAAAAAAATATTCCAAACTATATTCTTTTTTTTTCATTTTTATTGCGCACGTTACACGAACTTCCAGAATAAAGCATTTATCAAAAACTATTGAAAGCTTGAACCGTTGCGGAAAAATATTTTTAAATTCTCATAAATTCTCGAAGAGCACATTTATTAGAGAAATTCTCAGTCATATTCCCGTGCTCCCAGACATATTCTCGGTCACATAAACTCTTTAGAAATCTAGTCTGGATTTTCTAACTTTCATTATTTACCGACGCGCAAAGTGCACCTTTTGCGCAACGCGTTCAGAGGGCGCGTTTATCAGCCCACTTTTGTGAAATTCTCTTATTCCAATTCCGACGCTAGAGGCGTCTCGATCCGCGCGCGAAATGTTCAAATTATGATTAAAAATCAAACAACAAAGGTAGACAAGATAGTTTAGAAACACCCTAGAAACTAATCATTTAAAATATAGTGTAATGAGATTGGCATAGAATAAGAGCCATTCGGCATTAAGAAACGTATATTAAATTTGAATGAAGCATGATAATTTTATAACAATTCAGATAACCAAGTTGACGTCACAGGCCATGTGTTAGGGATAGACTGTAAGTTAGGTTGGTCTTGGACGAAAGAAATATATGGGAATCATTGGGAAATTGATGAAACAAAATTCTCTAGCGTAAAAGTAAGTCATAAATTTATTAATAATTATATTTTTCAAGTGCAAAATTCATTTCCGCATATTTTGAGTACCTACTTGTTGCTTGTAATTCTTTTAATTTTTTAATATAAAATAAAATGTCATAAATTTTTAGGTTATGGTGACCGTTTGTTTTGAAGGATTTGAAGAATGTATCGATAAGCATGTTCTCGTTTTCAACACATTCTTCAAATCCTTCAAAACAAACGGTCATCATAACCTAAAAATTTATGACATTTTATTTTATATTAAAAAATTAAAAGAATTACAAGCAACAAGTAGGTACTCAAAATAAGCGGAAATGTATTTTGCACTTGAAAAATATAATTATTAATAAATTTATGACTTACTTTTACGCTAGCAAATTTTGTTTCATCAATTTCCCAATGATTCCCAAATATTTCTTTCGTCCAAGACCACCCTAACTTACAGTCTATCCCTACCACATGGCCTGTGACGTCAACAAGGTTATCTCAATGACAACCTTTCTATATGTATTTGTAGCTAAAGGGCATAGCCGGGTTTCCATGTGAAATCGGCCTTAAAACCAAATCAAATTTCGCATCAACCATATGGAAGGGGTTGGGCAAGAGATGATTTTGCAAAATTTTCAGATCATTATCTGCATATTAAATGAGTAATGGCGGATTTTACCATTTACGTTTTTTTTTTCTTTTTTTAGCTAAACTAATCATAGGAAAAATCAGGGTTGTTTTTTCCAATATAAGACACATTTGCAGATTTTTGCAGATTTTTTGATGCATAATTCGCGATGCAAAAAATTGCGAAAATTTTTTCACGCAATTTTGTTTATGTTTTATTTGTGCGTCCACTCTTTTGAGTTATTCTCTTCATTAGTTACTTATCGATGATTAAAACAGAATTTTTGCAGATTTTCACAAGGTGTGGACAGGAGTAAAAAAAAATAAAAACCGTCAAAATACGCATTCTTCCAACATCTTGCATTAAAGCAAATTTTATAATAACAGTACACAAATGAAAAAAAAAATTATTTGGTAATCAGTCTCTACCACGGTTTACTGCTGAAATTTTTGCAAAATATTTTGCGAATTTTTTGATTGCGAAAAATTAAAATTTTTGCTTGCATTATGAACAAATGGTTGATTGTGATTATTCGCAAGTCGAAACAGTGTTGCTAAATAGTATATTACGTGCCTGGGTGCACAATGAGGGTTATTGCGTGACGAGCGACAATGCTCGCAGGAGACGAAGCTGAGGCGCGATCAGTCCTGCGAGCATTGTCGCGAGTCTCGTAATTTCCCGAATTGTGTGCATTGGTACGCATTCTATTTTATGTGACTTCGGTGCGTATACGAGTTTTTATGCGTACACTTGAATCTAATCTAGTATTGTAGTTGTTTGCGGCGCTAGTCATTACACTTGATATGTCACGACTAGTCCCGGCCATTTTGATTTTATCGATCTTGTGTAGTAGTAATGGATTTTAGTAGATGCATGCGCAGTTCAAATGTACAAGGCTTTGCCAATAAGATGCTAACGCTGTACGAAGAAGAAGAAGAATAAGAAGAAGGATTGAGCTTCGTTTTATGGCTATGGGCGCATGCGCAGTTCAATTTTTACATTTCATTCCTTTGTAGCGCAATGTACTACATTGCGCTACTGTTAACTGTAGCAAAAAAATGAGTTTGCGCGCCGGTGGAACATAAAATATCTTTTCGTATTCTTGAATATTTTTCGATTATACAGGTCAAATTCATTTCTCTTTGTTAAAAATAACATACTCATTTTACCATACAAGACATCGATAATGGCCTCAAATCGTCCTCCATTTAAATTAGATTTTGAAATTTTAATCAGCACAAATAATAAGAAAAGCTCGTAAATTATATAAGTAATTAACTTGGATTTCTGGATGACAAACAATTTTTAGCAGTTATTTTGCATTGCAATACTTACATTTTCGTTACATTTTTTATAAAGTTTTGCCCGTTAAAAATTTAGTCCGTTCAAAAACTGTCCGTTTCAAATAAATGTGGTATACAAAATGTAAAATTGGTTTTCCTAAAAAAATTTATTTTTCTATCATCGAGTTTTTATAAATATAGACGTTTAATTGTACTTTCATATTCATACTCCATAAGTGGCTGAACATTTGCCAAGCATAAAATTTTATTTCAATTACAAATTGGTCATCATCGCTGTCTTCGTTTATACCAGGGCTGTTGGTTGAAATTTGCCGATTTTACTCATAGATGTCGATAGAGACATGTATACATTTCTATGATTTGGCATCTACTTGTATGTCATATTTTTCTGTGGACAATAACCTTCAAAAATACACAATTACATTCTGCCAAAATAATAGCATCATAGTTGTGTACCTCAGTGAATATGTCGAGTTTCGTTCCAAGTAAATCGCATTTGCGGCATTCGTTGCTTTTCTTATTTCATCAAAAGAAAAAAGCAGTTGAAGCTCTTCGATTGTTGGTAGAAACTTATGGTGAATATGCTCCAGTGATTAGAACATGTGAGACATGGTTTCGTCAATTTAAAAGTGGAGATTTCGATTTAAAAGACAATGAACATCCTGGTGCAGCGAAAAAGTTCGAAGACGAGGAATTGCAGGCGTTATTGGATGAAGACCCAACCCAATCGCAACAAAAATTGGCACAAACACTGAATGTGACCCGAGGAGCAATTTGCCAACGTTCAAAAGCCATGGGGAAAATCCAAAAGTATGGAAAATGGGTACCACACCAACTGAACGATAGACAACTGGAAAATCGAAAAACCATTTGTGAAATGCTGCTTAAACGGTTCGAAAGGAAATCTTTTCTGCATCGAATTGTCATGGGGGACGAAAAAAGGATTTATTTCGAGAACCTGAAGCGGAAAGAATCATGGCTTTCACCTGGTGAGGTCGACCCATCGACTTCAAGGCCAAATCGCTTTGGCCGTAAGACAATACTCTGTGTTTGGTGGTACCAGTGTGGTGTGGTGTACTTCGAGTTATTAAAACCTGGTGAGACGGTGAATACGGATCGCTACCGACAACAAATTATCAATTTGAATCATGCGTTGATCGAAAAACGGCCAGAATGGGCCCGAAGACATGGCAAAGTTATCCTACAACATGACAACGCACCGTCTCATACCGCTAAAGTGGCGAAGAACACATTAAAAGCATTGAATTGGAAAATATTATCGCACCCGCCGTACTCTCCAGACCTCACCCCGTCCGACTATCACCTTTTCGCATCGATGGGACACTCACTCGCAGAGCAGCGCTTCGCCAATTTTGAAGAAGTCGAAAAATGGCTCGTCGAATGGTTTGCCTTGAAAGAGAAAAAGTTTTTTTGGAATGGTATCCATGATTTGCCTGAAAGATGGGCAAATGCGTAGAATCCAATGGTCAATACTTTGAATAAAAAATTTTTGAGATTCCCTTGAGAATTAAGTGTTTTCTTTATTGAAAAAACCGGCAAACTTCAACTAACATCCCTGGTAACTGTAAGTTTGTAGTAAAACCAATTTTACTTTTTGTATACCACTTTTATATAAAACGGAAATTTTTTGAACGGACTAAATTTTCAACGGGCAAAACCTATATAATCGAAAAATATTCAAGAATACGAAAAGATATTTTTAGCAACACTGTTTCGACTTGCGAATAATCACAATCAACCATTTGTTCACAATGTTAAAAAAAGAAAAAAACGAAAATGGTAAAATCCGCCATTACTTTCACATAGAAACGTGGCTATGCCCTTTATAACGATAATAGAATCTTAGATGTGCCACATAAGTGTTTTATATACATAAAGTAAAACGAGTTTCTTAAGCCGTCTTAAAACGCGATTAGGATACTCAATAACTGTCCCCGACAGTGAAGGAGAAATGTATTTTACTGTTAAGCCATTCCCTACCGAAAATCTAGATGAGTTCTTTATTAAACTTTATTGCTTTCACCTTTTGACCATGTGACTCAGGGCCTCTCGACCGTTCAAAACCCGAGTTCGGGGTTTTTCCGCATCGACACCTTCCGCCAGCAGTCGGAAGGAAAAGGGGCCTCATTTTCTCTGAGAATCAAGAAATCGCCTCTGGAAGCATCCGAATAGCTACGAATATGAGATCGTACGAAAACCTACCCGCGCGCCTAGACAAGTTGGGGTTCAACATCATCGTCAGACAAAATTCATTAATGTTTTAGAAACTGACATCCAAGCACCATTTGAGAGTCACTTACTATGTACAACACTTTAATAAATCAAAGTTTACGTATTGTCAAATTGAACTAAAATCGGTCACCATTTTTTTTCTGTTCCTTCCATAGTACAGCCGTTGAGTGAAGGTAGATATAGAGGAGACATCGTGGTCGATTGAATGTTCCAAACCTTGCGGGGAAAGACGCCAGGGGTAGATAAAGTTCCATAACCGAACACGGGGATTGACACTTTCGAAAGTCACCAAAATCTCACGGATAATCAATGCAAAGTCGTGTGCTCCATTGAAGGCTGAGCCGCCATATTTACTTAGGTTGATTACAAAGAATGTTTCGGTAAATTCAAATATAGTAAAAAGGGAAAAGTGTAAATATTAAAGAAACAATATGAAATCCATGCTTTTTTACCGGTATTAGTATTGATAGTATACATAATTAAACTAATGAAATGAAATTTATTAAATAATACTAAAATATAACTCGGTAATATTTATTATTATGATATATAATGTTGTATATATTTAAATGGACATATGTATTTATTTATTAACTATAATTAAATATAAATTTATTATAAATTTATAAAATATAGATTATAGAATTCAACAAGTAAACATACCTTGGAGTAGTGTAAAAATTATCTCACGTTGTGAACGGGAACTATTAATAATAGTCACATATAATAACAATTTTTAGTATAAATTAATTCGCATTTCATAATTCAACCCTTATGTACCTGTATATAAACGGTTTTAAAAACTGAAAAAAAGCTCCATCCCCTTCTGTTTTAAAACATGTTGAATTACTCCATCTTCTTGGCGTATTTCAGTGATCCCAGAACGTGGGAGCTGGCGGCCCCCACCATAGACCCCACCAGCTCATGGCTTCTTTCTCGCTCGACTGCCATACGTTGGTTGAATGAGGAAGACACAATGAGCTCGAGGCATCTATGGTGGGGGCCGCCAGCTCCCACGTTCTGGGATCACTGGCGTATTTCATCACACGCACTGAAAAAAATGCTTCGGATTTATCAGCCATATGAATGTAGCTGAATGTTTTCAAGTAATTCAACAAAATATATTTGACAGTTAACCAAAAATATTGCTGCAATGGTAATTCATATGGTTGGAATACACATACAGGCTGAACTGATACAAGCAAACCTTGGTTTTCGGTAAATCTTCAATATAATATAGGTCCAGGAACCATAATTATGTTTGTATCGTCGAATTTTTTTTTTCAGTGCGTTTAAATTGCTCAGGTGTAATAAGTTGCTCCAACTGAAAGAATAAGTTATAGAAATAATTTTAAATATATACAAAAATTATAAACTATTGTATTTTGGCCGTTTACGAACATTTTAATTTATTAGAAAATAATAAAATTGGAAAAGAAACAAACCCTAAAATATAATTAATACTGAATGCAGATATTACATAAAAATTAAGTATGTACATGCTGTGACTAGTATGTTACTAAATAATAGAATCCAATTCTATAAAGACCTAAGCAATATTATAGAAGATTATCACTAAATAGTACAAAACATCAGGTATGAAAGTACTTCACAAGCAACAAATCACTTAATTAAAAATCACCAGAGTATCACAAACAAGAAGTTTTAAATGTCAAACGGAAGTAGTGACTAATTCAACACCTTAATTTTTAAACTACATGCAAAAGTAATAAATAAACAATTCTTAAAAGAAAACAATGAAAATTTAACTATTAGAAATTATTGATTGAATAATATCACTACAGCGTTAATAAATATTAATTCGCAGCTGTGTTGCATTGACCTAGTGTATTGCCGCCATACTGAATTATGGAATCAACCTAAGTAAAGATGGCGGCTCAGCCTTCAATGAAGCACACGACTTTGCATTGATTGTGCATCCAGTGTATTATAGAGATCAGTGGTTTTTAAAACCGTTTATATACAGGTACATAATGGTTAAATTATGAAACGCGAATTAATTTATACTAAAAATAGTTATTATATGTGACTATTATTAATAGTTCACGTTCAGAACGTGAGATAATTTTCATACACTACTCCAAGGTCCGTTTACTTGTTGAATTCTAGAATCTATATTTGATAAATTTATAATAAATTTATATTTAAGTATATAGTTAATAAATAAATACATATGCCCATTTAAATATATACAACATTATATACCATAATAATAAATACTACCGAGTTATATTTTAGTATTATTTAATAAATTTCATTTCATTAGTTCAATTATGTATACTATCAATACTAATACCAGTAAAAAAGCATGGATTTCATATTGTTTTTTTTAATATTTACACTTTTCCCTTTTTACTATATTTGAATTTACCGCAACATTCTTTGTAATCAACCTAAGTAAATATGGCGGCTCAGCCTTCAATTGGGCACACGACTTTGCGGACTTTCCCATTGGCATTGTGCATCCAGTGTATTATAGAGATCAGTGGTCAGGTGTATAAAATATTTTATATTATAAATTTTATAATATAATATATAAAAGAATATATATAAATTTTAAATATATATAAAAGAACCATGTATTGAAATTAGCAATTAAAAAAAAAAATTTATTACATATTTATTGACAAATTGTTTTCAATATTTTTTCATTATCCTGATCATGCAATAATGAAGACATATAGAAAAAGAAAATAAATTATCAATTATAATATTTTATACGGACTTCCAGTGCTTGCATAGTGCTGGCAGTAGATCCTCATGAAGTCTGTCGCGGTGCTGGTAAAGCTTCGAAAGGTAACACCGGCATAGTGCTGACCAGCACTGCTGCGTTAGCGCTGACCTTCAGTGCTGGTGCGGTGCTGGCACTAGTACAAAATGTCACTCGGCTGGGAGTTGTCTTTTAGTACTGGGGCGGTACTGGAAAATGTACCGAAAATCTGTATTGTACTTAGATAAAAAGTACAGGGAAAGTTCGAGTTAAGACTAATATTTACCGTTTTTAACGGCAACGGAGGGATATTCGCTTGGAACGTTAAGTTTACTGTTTTCACAGTAAAAAATCTGTTTTCAAGCTAGAAAATTTTTTCTGATTAAATTGACAATACTTTTCCGTTACACGTATACCGAAAGAAAATCTCAGTAGGATTGATTACTTTTTAACTTAATTTCCGTAGTTCGTAAAGGTCCCAGTGTCATTTTTGAAGTGAACTGCAGGAACATAGGTAAATCAAATAAGAGCAGTAATAGAATCGATGAATATTCTTAGTACATTTCAAAACTTTATTTATTTTCAAGCAGACTCTAACTTACTATTTTTATATACAAACTTACCTACAAACACACATTCCCCTCTACACTACACAAACGCTCGTATAGGTATTAGTATTAAAAATTATTCTCGGTTGCTGACGCTTGGAATACAAGAAAGAAAATAGCGCTTATAACCTTCAACTACTGCAGGGCCGTGTAAGAAGTGTATAGGCCCCGTGTAATCGGGAATTTTTGGATTCTATCCCAATTTATGATTCTGATTAAAATTTTTAAGATTTTTAATTATTAAATCGATTTTGTATAAAATAAAATATTTTTGAAAGAAAGCGATCAAATTTCTGAATTAAAGAACATTACATAATAAAAAGATTTATACACATTTTAGAATTATTAACTTTTATTATTGTATATTAGTGATACTTTATACAGGTTATGATTCCTTTAAGTTTTGTTTTCAAGAGTAAAATCAACGTATGTTCAGAATCTGGAAATTTTGAGTTTTTTCAATTTCAAAAATATGATGAAACTTTGAAATCAAGAAAATCTTCTCATAACGAAATTATGCATTCAAGTTCGCAATAAGTTATTCCAACTTATGAAGTACTCTTAAAAAATATAGTACATACGGACTCCCTACTGGGGTAGTGCTAAACCAGTACCGCGCCAACGCTCGGCATAAATCCCTGAGTCGGCTTCTAGCCAGCATTTAGACTCCATGCTGGGGCAGTACAAAACCAGTACCGCGCCAACGCTCGGCGCGGTACTAATGATCAGTACTGGCATTGCTCTTCATTTACAACTGGCGCGGTACCATGCCGTTCGTAAGATCCGGCATAAGTCCGACTTTTCCGCCTGGGTTATCGACAATATCCATTTTGCGTAATAACTCAGCTGAAGTAGAGAATTCGTAATCTGGGATCATGCATCACCGAAGTCAAAAAAATCTGCCCGCTTCGCGGGGACATTCTCATCACGCGCTTTGCGCGCAGCTCTCTTCGCTCGCAAGCTTGAGCGCGCCTACGGCGCGCGATTCGATCGTCGCGCTTCGAGCTCGGTCTTGTTACGTTTTTTTCGTATTTTACATATTATTGTTATGTCACGTCCCGCGACGCATTCGAATGTACTATAGGCACAGGCTAGGTCTAGAGAGAAATCTGGGGAAATTACTAAAAGAGAGAGAAAACCACCTATTGAAAAGAGAGGTATAACTACGTCACACGCAGCGGGAGACTGCGCAACGCGTGACGTCACCAAAAAATATAATATAAAAAGGACACACCGCCAAGGGAAAACTAGTCTTGTGAGCAGTATTTAAGTGCGGGATTTTCTAAAAACTAAAAAGGGATTCTCAGCGTGAGACAATTATACCGTGCAGTTTGACAGTGTAAAGACCCGAGAGTCATAAATTTACCGTGGTCCGTTTTTCAATCCTTGAAAGGATCTTAGACTCAGTGCCAAAAAGAGTGAATAGTTGTTGTGTCCTTGTCACACCTGTGGATATTCACTCCTTCGCAGTCACACCTGTGGGAATCGCATCGCAGTCATACCTGTGAGGAACATTTAAAGAAACAAAGGGAAATCATAAAGGTACCGAACTCTTCTCTCTCTCTCTCTCTCTATATATATATATACATATGTTCTGTCTCTTTCCAACCAACCAGCCTGTGCCTCCAATTATAAATCAATTGTATCGACAATTTAATATTTTCAATTTATAATTATTTTAATAAATTCAATTTTTATTATTTGATAATCATTGTGTCTTTTCATTGACTTATCCTCATCCCTAAGCGAGGATCATTCGATCCTAACTTAAAATGAGGAATCTTCGATCAAAGTAAGTATTTACGTACTTGTGACGTAACAGTTAAAAAATTGAATTTTGGATTTTCAATAGTTTTTTTTTAATTAAGAAGAAAAATATGCATCTTATGAAAAAATGTTACGATTCAAATTTGTAGGTATTTATGTAGAAAATAATATTGTATCATAACGTTTTTTCGTATCTCGTATAATTTAACTGGAAAATGGAATTTTGATATTGACTTTTTTCGAATTTGAATATGCTGTAACATTTCTAATTTCGATTTAATCAAAAAATGTTATCAGGATAATTTTTAGAGATTTATGAGGACTATCTAAAACCAGTATTAAAATTTTTGATTTTTTCAAAAATTATTTTCAAAAACACAAAAGTAGTGCTCAATCCCTCAATTTTGATTAAATGTGGCTGGTTAACGAACTTGTCCTTACTTTTTCAGCTCCGAGAAAGTGTGCCAAAGCTGAATTAAATCTGATAATTCTGTCGAGAGTTATGCCGCACACGACCTACAGACAGACAGACGGACAGACAGACAGACAGAAACTTTCGTAGAAACCATTTTTTCTGACTCAGGGGGTCTCAAAACGTAAAGATTTGATGAAAATTTCGAAAGTCATTTTTCACATAAAACCAATACCTTCTCATCCATGATGAGAATGTAAAAAGATGAACAGCACACGGAGAAAAATAGTTAAAGTAATTTTACTCAACTTCCGATCAAATTTGGAACATAAGGACAAGTTAGAAGTTATTTAGTATCACTGTATTTATTTGTGATATATTAAATGTTCGAAAATTAATCAAAGTTGACTAAAATTCAAAAGTGTAGGGTGAAGTATGAAAGCGTGCATTAAAAATTTTTAATTATATATATTATTACTCGTAGTACAACTATAAAAAACCAATCTTTTATTAAATCACAAAAATAGTAGAGCTTTCCGTTCATTCTACTCTACGCTTCAATAGAGAGTTGAGTAAACCGTGAATTGCAAGATTTATTCCAACAGCTACATCTATTCACGCACGAACGAATGAAAGTAATCTGCGCCTTGAGCACACATGAAAAATTTTTAATTTCAAAAACTTCAATTCTTAAAATTAAATTGATCTTATGAAAATTTAAACAAAAAAAAATCGTTAAGTGTATTACATAAAATATGAAATATCACATAAATTACTCAGGCAGAATAATAATTTGGAATTCGCAAATGTAAAATCCATATTTTGAAAATATAAAACACAGAAAATAAAAGAACCTTCTTTTAAATGTTTTTATACAAGATACTTCTTAATAATAATGCAATTTTTTAATGTACATTTGAAAATTTAGTTTCACTAAACTTCATACGTTGTTATAATAAAAATGTAATTTAATAATTATATTATATATATAAATAATCATAGTTATAATAATTATGTAATTATATTAATTTTGAAAGATATTTTATTGATCATTTATGAAAAAAGTTGATTTATTTTTACTTGAGTAAGGCTAAAAAATTTTATAGACGGCACTTACTCTCACAAGCTCTGAATAACTCATGCAGTCACTATATAAGAAAGTTCCAAATTTTATATCTCAGCATTGTAAGCGAGCGTGTGCGTGATACGACGAAAGCGTATCGTACTATATATAAGTGTTGTTATTAGGTTTATATATGTAAGGTTATATGTTTAAGTGTATTTGTAATTTGAAATATGATTGGCTACGTCCGTAATGGTGTGAATGTATTTGTAAGTTGTTTATGTATATACCGGATGACTATTGGCAGGCTCGAGGTAGGAATTTTTTTTTATTTAAGAGAACCATACCATTGTCAGTTCAAATAATACGCCCGATGCTCATTTTACCCAACTACGGTTTGAAGCACCTCAAGCGTCGGTGATATACTTATACATTTCATGTTAACCCACTGACGCATGTTGGTGCCCTGTCGTCGATAACGTTTTACTCAACTCCTTACTATTCCCTATGTAACGCTTATTGTTATTCACTATGGGTGAATTAGGTATATATCAAATTGATTTCACCCGACTAGGATTTAATAGATTTTCAAATGTACTTATGTCCCAAGTTTAATCGACAGAGTTGAGTAAAATTACTTCAACTATTTTTCTCCGTGCAGTACTTTAAAAACATTGATCAGATCAAAATAAATATGATCATTGATCGCCCCCTTTTTGCATTTAAATTATTTTTTTATATTTAAGCAAATTTGTTAATTATCCCTTTTTTTATATCAAAAAATTATTTTGTTGGTTTTATCGAAACTTTTTATTGATTTAACAATAAAATGTAAGTAATTCAGAGAATTCAACAAAAACATTCGAATGGAACCGCAGCATACTTTGGTACAATCATAAAACCAATCGATGGAAAGTTTAACTAATGCAAGCAATAAACTTTGTTTTACTTAAATAAAAATGTTTTTCGATCAGGGAAATTTTACTTACCATCACACCAATGCGGGCACATGAACATATGTGTAGAATGTAATTGATTTTTTTTAGAGTACTGCTCATAGCATTACTAACATGTTTGTTGGCAATAAAAGGCGATAGAAAGGCTTGGCATTACTCAAAAGTTGGTTGATTGATAACACTGAACGGTGGCACTGCGCCGGTGCTGATCCAGTGCTGCGCCGATACTTGACATTGCGCGATATTTGTTGATCGCCAATACTGAAAAGCGGTACCACGCCGGTGCTGCACCGATGCTTGGCATTACTCAAAAGTTGGTTGTTTGCCAACACTGAATGTTGGTGCTGCGCCGGTGCTGATTCAGTGCTGCACCGATGCTTGGCAATACACCAGTGTTGGTTGTTTGCCAGCACTGAAATGCAGTACTGCGCTGGTGTTTAGCCAGTGCCGCCCCAGTGGTGTGCCAGCCCTTGGTACAGTGCTGATCGGCAGCACTGGCATTACTCACGGGTTACAACCGGAACGGTACCACGCCGGTTGTAAGGATTGGCAGTACACCGATTTTTCCGCCTGGGCTGTTGGCGGATCCACCTAAGAGTTACGTCGTCGTGCTTAGGAGGTGTACTTGGTGCGTCGGTAAACGATAGAAGTTAGAATCAATTTACCACCTAAGCGTTTCTACTATTTGAGTGACGATAGGCACAAAAGCTCAATGAACCATTATTATATATTATATTTGCTTTATATATGTCTTTATATTTTGTATTCTTTTAAGTTTTCATTAAATATTGATTAGAACTGAGGAATAGTTATGAAAGGAATGAAAATATGCGATTAATATTACAAATTTCAACTAAAATTATCTCTAATGAAACAGTCAATGCGTGTATAACATTTATTATTTGATACAAGCTAATTTAAAATATATTAGATTTCGAACAAAAATATCATAATTTTTTACAAATAAATTTTTTAAAAATACTTCGTCCTTGCTTTGATTTGAGAATATAAATACCGAAGAGTGAAGAATTTCAATAAAAAGTACGATTTTCCACACGAGAAATGATTGAAATTCGATGAAAAGAATTTTTATTGAAAAATAATTATTAAATATTCATTAAATGGCATAATTTTAATAATTATTATCAAGAAATTGGATAAAAAAGCATTTTGATGAATACAAAATATTGACGTCAGCAAGCATTAAATTGAACCCTCAGTCTCCCACCTCCAAGGCAAGAGATCTACTAAATGTCCTAGATGAGGCAGTGATCTCAGTCTAGGAACTCTAGGATCCCAGAATGTGGAAGCTGGCGGTCCCCACCACGCTCCCATGTGGGAGCACACAAATCAAGCACGCCGTAGCGTGTCCCCACTACCTCGCTTCAATTTCACGCTGTCGGCTGTTAAGCCAAAATCGAGAAATATGTTTCTCTCCACTTCGTGTAAAAGGCACATGAAGTAGACGACAAATTCAAAATTTGAATATTTTTTGAAGTATGTGACATTTTTCGCACAAAAATTTCGATAAATAAATGTAAATTAGGAGTTTCATAATTTTTAAAAACGAATGAATTACGTCTGAAATTACATAAGAATTTACCAGGGGTGTTAGTTGAAGTTTGCCGGTTTTTTCAATAAAGAAAACACTTAATTCTCAAGGGAATCTCAAAAAATTTTTATTCAAAGTATTGACCATTGGATTCTACACATTTTGCCCATCTTTCAGGCAAATCATGGATACCATTCCAAAAAAACTTTTTCTCTTTCAAGGCAAACCATTCGACGAGCCATTTTTCGACTTCTTCAAAATTGGCGAAGCGCTGCTCTGCGAGTGAGTGTCCCATCGATGCGAAAAGGTGATAGTCGGACGGGGTGAGGTCTGGAGAGTACGGCGGGTGCGATAATATTTTCCAATTCAATGCTTTTAATGTGTTCTTCGCCACTTTAGCGGTATGAGACGGTGCGTTGTCATGTTGTAGGATAACTTTGCCATGTCTTCGGGCCCATTCCGGCCGTTTTTCGATCAACGCATGATTCAAATTGATAATTTGTTGTCGGTAGCGATCCGTATTCACCGTCTCACCAGGTTTTAATAACTCGAAGTACACCACACCACACTGGTACTACCAAACACAGAGTATTGTCTTACGGCCAAAGCGAATTGTTGTTGCGATTGGGTTGGGTCTTCATCCAATAACGCCTGCAATTCCTCGTCTTCGAGGAATAAAAATATGACATAGATGCCAAATCATAGAAATGTATACATATCTCTAGCGACATCTATGAGTAAAACCGGCAAATTTCAACTAACACCCCTGGTACATCATCTTACATTTTTTTGGTATGATGCTAAATTTACAAAACCTATAGAAATTTCTACACGGGATATTCGTCATTTTTGCTTTGTACCAATTAAATCTCCATGTCTGATGCCTTATGCAAAGTTAAATCAATAATTCAATTTATTTTTAAAGAATCAAACTTTTTCATGTATTGCAATTGTCATCTAAAAGATGTTAAGTGTTCGAAATGATTTTATTAATGTATTTTATTTTAAAGGAATATTTTTGAATTTTACTTCATACCAAAGAAATCTCAAAGTGTGATTTCCTTTGAAAAATTATATTGATTAGATATAATTCATTTTATTTTTAAATGATCAAACCTCTTATTCCAGCTTATATATTGACATGGTCATGTAAAAGATATCAAGTATTCTAAAAGTTTTTTTTTTGAGGTAACTTATCCTATAGGAATATTTGTGGATTTTGCTTCATATGATAAAGAAATTTCGAGGCGTAATTTGCCTTCCAAAATTAGATATAATTGATTTTCTTTTCAAATGATAAAACCTTTTATTCCTGTTTAAATGCATATTGAAATTATCATGTAAAAGATATCAAGTATTCTAAAAGGTTTTTTTTTTTGGTATTTTATTCTATAGGAATATTTTTGGAATATTAAAGAAATTTCACGCTATAATTTTCCATGTAAAATTAGATACAATTATTTTATTTACGAATAATCAAACCTTTTATTTGCACGTATATACTGAAATTGTCATCTAAAATATGTTAAGTATTCGAAACGATTTTTTCAAGGTATTTTCTTCCAAAGAAAAATTTTTATATTTTACTTCATACCAAAGAAAGTTATTGTACACTTTCGTGTGCTAATTTTGATATACTTTATGTATTTGCATATTTAAAAAACATTTTAAATATTAATACATTCATAGTTACATACTTAAACTGTCGTGTACGAATAGTACGTATTTTAAGAATTTTTATAAAAGTATTTTAATCTATACTAATATGGTTTGTCAAATTTACTTCATACCAAATAAGTCTTAAAGTCCAAGATTACAAGCGAATTCATGTATAATTTATACTTTTCTTGTAATATTCAATACCTTTCTTTACATACCATCGGGGATTAGAGGTTCACCTGTTGTTTCAGCTATTCATTAAATTTTAAATAATATTACAAATGATGTGAATTACACATTTTCTCAAAGTAACTAAATTTCTTTTTGAATTGAAGTGAAACAGGAAATTCAATTTACTTAAGGCTCTATCAGCCTTAAGGAACACACTCTCATCATGGCGCTCGCGCTTCGCGCTCGATTTTCTGTATACATTTCAGTAACTTTTTAATAAATTACATGATTAAAATAATTTATTTTCTTCCAAATCTCTTTTAAAGGAAAAATAATCGTAGACTTTGTTTAAGGAAACGATTTTGCAGAACAACGCTTTTTTCGTAACTCAAAAAATTTGTGTGAAAAAAATGGAATTTTTTCAATAGTTAAAATCAAAACATAAAATATACAACCTGTCGAGAAATGTCTTAATGAGAATTTGTAGACCTCATTTAGGCAAATAATTTTGTATCTAAACGTTTTTTTTTTGTATCTCACATATTTTTTCTAAAAAATGGAATTTTTGGAATTGTCACTGGATGGGCGTCCCACGTTCAAAAGGGTTTTTACGAAAGTGTCTGTCTGTCTGTCTGTCTGTCTGTCTGTCTGTAGGTCGTGTGCGGCATAACTCTCGATAGAATTATCAGATTGAATTGAGCTTTGGTACACTTTATCGGAGCCGAAAAAGTAAGGACAAGTTCGTTAACCAGCCACATCCAATCAAAATTGAGGGGTTGAGCACTACTTTTGTGTTTTTGAAAATAATTTTTTGAAAAAATCAAAAATTTCAATCCTGGTTTTAGATAGTGCTCATAAATGTCTAAAAATTATCCTGATAAAATTTTTTGATTAAATCAAAATTAGAAATGTTACAGCATATTCAAATTCGAAAAAAGTCAAGATCAAAATTCCATTTTCCAGTTAAATTATACGAGATACGAAAAAACGTTATGATACAATATTATTTTCTACATAAAGACCTACAAATTTGAATTGTAAAAAATAATTCAAAAATAATCTATTGAAAATTCAAAATTCAATTTTTTAACAATAATATGTAAAATACGAAAAAAACTTAAGAATACAAAGTTGTTCGATTCATAAAGATCTACAAATTTTGTCTAAAGCAGTTTCTGATAAAACATATATTTTTCGTTTCAATTCCAAAAAATACGATTAAAATTCAATAATTCCATTTTTTAGACAAAATATATGAGATAAATAAAAAAAGTTTAGATGAAAAATTATTTGCCTAAATAAGGTCTACACATTCTTATCGAGAAATTTCTCGACAGGATGTATATTTTAATTTTTTGATTTTTAATATTGAAAAAATTCGATTTGTTTCACCAAAATATGTGAGATACGAAATAAGCGTTGTTCTGCAAAATCGTTTCCTTAAATAAAGTCTACGATTGTTTTTCCTTTTTGAGATATTTGGAAGAAAATAAATTTATCAATAATCATGTAATTTATTAAAAAGTTACAAAAATGCATACGGAAAATCGAGCGCGAAGCGCGAGTGTCATGATGAGAATGTGTTCCTTAAGGCCGATAGAGCCTTAAGTAAATTGAATTTCCTGTTTCACTTAAATTCAAAAAGAAATAGAGTAACTTTGAGAAAATGACTAATTTACATCATCTTTAATATCATTAAATTGGTTTGAGCTTCAGTATTAAATTATAAGAAATAAACTTAAACGTATGCGAAGAGCACAAGACCGAGCGCGAAGCGCAAGGTCCAGAAAGAACAGAGCGCGAAGCGCGACGATCGAATCGCGCGCCCTAGGCGCGCTCAAACTTGCGAGCGAAGCGCGCAATGAGAATGTGACCGCGAAGCGGGCAGATTTTTTTTACTTCATCTATTATTATTTTTATGTATATAGGCAGTCTAATAGTAGATAATGTCAGCCTAAAATGGTTAAACATAAATAAATATTCAGAGACTATGGTAATTAATTTTGAAGCATAAACATAAGTTATACAATCATATAAATATGAATAAAAAAATAAAAAATTTAAATATATTAATATCAATATAAATAAAATAAAAATATAAATTTAATAATATATAATATATATATATAAAATAAAATGTGAATTTCTCACCCCATTAACGAACCCCAAAAATTATTAAAATGTCATAAATTATGACGTAGATTGTGACCGGTGCCGGAAGAAATGCGTATAGGGGAAGGACGTTGCTCCTTGTTAACGCGCGGTATGCCTTCTCTTTTCGATGGTAATAATCGCGAAGGCGTTATCTTTCTTTTGACACCAATTTCCATGTCTAAGACGGCCTGGAAGGGGGGGGGGGGGAGGACATCGTCTATAAATTTTTCCTCCTAAGGTGAGAGCCCGGCTCAATGCCTTAGGAAAAATAGATCGAGGCTCGAGATTGGGTGTGGTGCATTTTAGCATCACCGCACCCAATCTTTTGAGAATTCGTCGTATATGCTTCCTGTCCCCCCATAGCTGGCGATCAATGAGTTTTATTTCACTTTAATCATTTCTTTGGATTTTAAAACTATAAAGTCGATTATTTTTTTTTCTTAGACACTTGGTTAGCTCGGCTCGTGCCAAAAGTAGAGTGAACTCTCATCTCGAGAGACACGTTGAACGTGGCACTCCCAATAACAAGAATAAAAATAAATAATAAAAAAAAGTGCTTGGAAGGTGTCGAATCCCCACGGGGAGCTTCGCCTGATAAGTCGCTTCTTGTATTCATGCAGATGATGAACTGTGGCAGGCCTGTGTCACTAATTTTACAGTGCACTGTTTTTTTGTCAGATTATATTTTCTTAGTATATTATCATTATAAACAATGACATCCCGAGGGGAGATCCTGTACCCCGTTCTACCTCAAGTCGAATCTTCGTTAGATAGTACCAAACTAACTATTGTGTCACTGTCCAAATGAAAAAAAAATTTACCCGTGTTTTTTCTTTTTGCGATTCCAATTGTTTATGCGGAATTATTTAAACAAATGAACAAAAATTTTGCAATTTCAAAAAACTAATAATGCCAATAGATTCTACGGGAAAGAACAAGTCTGATATGACTGAAGCTGATGAGATCGATGATGATCAATATGTCGACATTGCATTCGTTCCAAATGAAGATGAAAGTTCAGATTTCGATAACGCAACAGAAAGCGATATAGAAGAAGAAATTTTATCTCGACTGCTTCCTGCAGGACATTATGAATAGATAAAAAGTTCTTGTACTAGTACCCAGAAGTTATTGGAACCAAACCACAAGTACGAGTAGCGTGAAAATGTCCCGAGTTATGATGATCTACCAGATACCGACGCAGATACTTTTGATCCTTTACCTATTTTGGAACTTCAATCAAAAGATTCATTAGAATTGTTTGAATTATTTTTTTCACATTCAATGAAAAACTATATTATCGAAGCTACTACGGAGAATAACGTCGATTTGAATGTGGATGATTTGGGGCGATTTATTTCGCAAATGGTGAATCACTGCACTGCCTTGAATGACAGGTACATGATGTATTCTTAGTTTTTATCGCTGAAAAATAAGATAATTGTATTTATTGCTTCACCTTCTAATCCAAATTTCGCCACAGAATCATAATTGCAAAGCTTTTAATGTCTTTTTTACCGTTCGTAGCCGTAATAATGCGAGGCCATAGAACGGTCATAGAACAGTCAGAGAACGGTCAGAGTATTCTATGACCGTTCTCTCACACGCGTCCGCTAGGGCTTCAATACAATTTTTTTCATTTTCAAAGGATCAAATTTTTTCATACATTATAAATGCCATCTAAAAGATATTAAGTATTCTAAAATATTTTTTTAACGTATTTTATTTCAAAGGAATATCTTTTAATTTCATTTCATACTAAAGAATTCTGAGTGTGATTTCCTATTCAAAATAAGAAATAATTTATTTTATTTTTAAATAATCAAACCTTTTATTTGTACTCATCTATTCAAATTCTCATCTAAAAGATCTTGTTCGAAGTGTCAGATATTACACAACATTAAGCTATGAGTGCTATCTACGCTAAACGTTACACAGCGGTTTTTTTGTGCACCCATGCAGGTGGATCACATCTTTCATACTCAGCTGCTGCCAAAGTGCTTAAAAAGTCTAAGCACTTCGTGCAAATGTGGGTAGAGCGGTAAACGGACACAAACACCGTCGATGACCTGCCAGGGAAAGGAGAGACGCGAGCAACGTCCAGTAAGGAGGATAAGATGATCGTTGCACTGTTCAAGCGCAACCCAACTCTCCGCCTGCGTGAAGCCAAAGCTAAGCTAGCGGAGAAGGGACTACATGATAGAATAAACACCATAAGACGCAAATTAGCTGAGGCGAAAGTGCAGTACCGTCCCACGAGGCAGAAACCCCTGCTCTGAGTTTCACATGGAAAAACACTTGGCATGAGCTACGGAAAATGTTGATCGCGATTGGTCCAATGTACTTTTTTCGGATGAAGCGTCCTTTTGGGCATGGATTTCCATAAAACGTGCCTGGTCAGCCGCTGGTGAGTGTTTCCTCCAGCAAACTGTTAAACATCTCATAAAGTTTCGGGATGCTTCTCACAGCGTGGTTTTGGCTGTTTAGACACGGAGAAAAATAGTTGAAGTAATTTTACTCAACTCTGTCGATTAAACTTGGGACATAAGGACATTTGAACATCTATTAAATCCTAGTCGGGTAAAGTGAATTTGATATATACCTAATTCACCCAAAGTGAATAACAATAGGCGTTACATAGGGAATAGTAAGGAGTTGAGTAAAACGTTATCGACGACAGGGCACCAACATGCGTCAGTGGGTTAACATGAAATATATAAGTATATCACCGACCCTTGAGGCACTTCAAACCGTAGTTGGGTAAAATGAGCATCGGGCGTATTATTTGAACTAACAATGGTATGGTTCTCTCAAATAAAAAAAAATTCCTTCCTCGAGCCTGCCAATAGTCATCCGGTATATACATAAACAACTTACAAATACATTCACACCATTACGGACGTAGCCAATCATATTTCAAATTACAAATACACTTAAACATATAACCTTACATATATAAACCTAATAACTACATTTATATATAGTACGATACGCTTTCGTCGAATCACGCACACGCTCGCTTACAATGCTGAGATATAAAATTTTGAACTTTCTTATATAGTGACTGCATGAGTTATTCAGAGCTTGTGAGAGTAAGTGCCGTCAATAAAATTTTTTAGCCTTACTCAAGTAAAAATAAATCAACTTTTTTCATAAATGATTAATAAAATATTTTTCAAAATTAATATAATTAATCAAATATTATTACTGTGATTATTGATATATATAATATAATTATTAAATTACATTTAGTATAGATTTTTATTATAACGACGTATGACGTTTAGTGAAACTAAATTTTCAAATGTAGATTAAAAAATTCCATTATTATTAAGAAGTATCTTGTATAAAAACATTTAAAAGAAGGTTCTTTTATTTTCTGTGTTTTATATTTTCAAAATATGGGTTTTACATTTTCGAATTCCAAATTATTATTCTGCCTGAGTAATTTATGTAATATTTCATATTTTATGTAATACACTTATCGACTTTTTTTGTTTAAATTTTCATAATATCAATTTAATTTTAAGAATTTAAGTTTTTGAAATTAAAAATTTGTTATGTGTGCCCAAGGCGCAGATTACTTTCATTCGTTCCTGCGTGAATAGATGTAGCTGGTGGAATAAATCTTGCAATTCACGGTTTACTCAACTCTCTATTGAAGCGTAGAGTAGAATGAACGGAAAGCTCTACTATTTTTGTGATTTAATAAAAGATTGGTTTTTTATAGTTGTACTACGAGTAACAATATATATAATTAAAAAATGTTAATGCACGCTTTCATACTTCACCCCACACTTCTGAATTTTACTCAACTTTTATTCATTTTCGAACATTTAATATGTCACCAATAAATACAATGATACTAAATAACTTCTAACTTGTCCTTATGTCCCAAATTTGATCAGGAGTTGAGTAAAATTACTTCAACTATTTTTCTCCGTGGAGCTTTTTACTGAGAACCTCATTGCTCAAAACATGCTTTAAATTTACGAACATGGCCTTCTGAGATCTGCAGAGAAGATGTTTGGAGCCAATAATAAGGATTAGATCCTTCAAGAGGACAACGACCCCAAACATCGCAGTCACCTCTGCACGTCCTGTAAAGCGGAAAATAGCATCACGACAATCTCTGGAAAAATCCTCAAAAAAACAATCGTTTAAATGAGGATCCTCCCTTTAGGTTGCGTGAAATGTCATCTGCGATATTGAATTTGAATATGAGAATGCAATAGGTTTCATCCAATTCCTGACATCATTTTTAGTTTTACCTCCTGATTAAGAAAATTACTTGTCTGATGAAATGTTTTTGAGATAAAAATTCGACAATCTTTAGAATTGATCTACAAGTTACTCAAGCTATATCTGTAATTAATTTATATTTTTGACGTAATTAGTTTATAGTCATTGTTTACCCAGAACCTTTTAATTGTTTTGATTCTAAAAATTATTATTATATCCATTATTTTAATATTTTGTAACTGTTGTATTTTCTTTGAATTTGTATTTAATCGCTAATGTTGAAAAAATAGTTTATTAATAAATTTTAATTATTTTATTTTCTTATTTGTTTATTGCTGACTAATAAAGGTGGTTTAAACTTTTAAATCGTTGTTCGCACTGTCAAATAAAAAAAAAGTCAGTATTAATTGAGTTACATGCACTCACTATTGAATTCTACCTTGAATCATACAATTTCACTGAAGCAAGATTGGTCGGGTCAGACTCAACCACGGATTCCTGGACAATCTTTCGCAATTTCTAAAATTATATTAGGTGCGCAACTAAGTTACCGCTGCTTTTTTGATGAAAATGTAACTTTATTATGAAAAAATGGTTACAAATGAACAGGGACGGTCTAGAAAAAATTTTTGGGGGGGGTCCGATCGAAAAATTTAAAAATAAAAGATATTTCGGCTTTCACAAAACGTGACGTTAGAATTGTGTTAGACAAACTCGAATTTTTTCGCTAGTGAGATTTGAAGGAGTCTGATATTTCGGGGGGGTGGGGTGTCCGGACCCCAGGACTACCCCCCTAGATCCGTCCCTGCAAATGAATCATTCAAAGTATTGCCCATCGTTAGCCACAACTTTTTCCCATCTTTCTGGTAAAGCTCGAATACCGCTACGGTAAAAGTGTTTATCTTTTGAGGCTGTCCACGAATCAAGCCATTTTTCGATGTCATCATATGAGCGGAACTGCTAATCAGCCAGACCATGTGCCATCGACAGGAACAAGTAATAATCGGACAGCGCAATATCTGGGGAATATGGCGGATGGGATAGGATTTCATATTTGAGCGTTTCTAGGTAGGTTTTAACGGGTATGGCAACGTGAGGCGAAGCGTTGTCACGCTGTAGAATCACTTTTTCGTGCCTCTGCTCGTATCGTGGCCGTTCTTCGCGCAGTGCTCGGCTCAAACGCATCAATTGCGTTTGATAAAGTGTGCACAGATGTGCACGGAACAGATGTGCACAGAACGAATTATAATGTTTGCTATCAACAAGTGATGGCGCTATTGTCGCTACCGATGTTATTTTTAAACTGCTGTAACCATAGCAACCATATCATTGCCAGTTGAAATAATACGCCCGATGCTCATTTTACTCGACTACGGTTTGAAGCTCCTCAAGTGTCGGTGATATACTAATACATTTCATGTTAACCCACTGGCGCATTGTGATGCCCTGTCGTCGACAACGATTTACTCAACTCCTCATTATTTCCTATTTAACGCTTATTGATATTCACTTTGGGTGATTTAGGTATTTATCAAATTCATTTTACCCAACTAGGATTTAATAAATGTTCAAGTCTCCTTAAGTCCCAAGTTTAATCGACAGAGTTGAGTAAAATTACTTCAACTATTTTTCTCCGTCTAATAGTACAGTATTTAACTGTTCATTGTGATTCATATTTAAAAATTCTTGTATTTTTATTCTTTCACAAAGCTATCAAAACTTGGCGGCGCTGATGCTCATTTTCACTTTTTTAAGTACCCTCCTAAAATAAATGGTAGCGGCCGCACTGTGCACAATTACAGAAGCACCTCCTGTTCGTGATAATTTTGCTTTCAAGAATAGCAATATTATTATTGAAGGGCTAATTTGAAAGAGAAAAGATTATTTTTCATGAAAAACATTTGAAACACAAAAAAATAATGTTATTTATAAATTTTATTTTTGCCCAAACTTATTTTCTTATCGCTTCGAGCCAAATTTTTAAAAATTATGTAATTCTAATAAATCACGAATCATTTTTTTAAGAAAAAGATTCTCTACAACTTGACCGTTTCCAATTTTTGAAAATGAATTCTTTACTGGCTGGAATTATAAACAAACAATTTTTCAAAACAAAATTTTTGTAAGCAAATTGCTGTATTTGATAATAATTAATTCAATTTCAAAAACAGGAAACGGTCAATATTGTAGAGAATATTTTCCTAAGAAAATGAACCCTGATTTATTAGAATCGCATCATTTTTAAAAATTTGGCTTAAAGCGATAAGAAAATAAGTTTGGGCAAAAATAAAATTGATTAATAACATTATTTTTGTGTTTCAAATTTTTTTCATAAAAAATAATCTTCTTTCTTTCAAATTAGCCCTTCAATAATAATATTGCTATTCTTGAAAGAAAAATTATCTGTTTTTTCCTGAGGTCTAATTTTCACTCTATCTGAGGATATTTTCTCTCCTTGCCAAGGAGCCTTCTACCAGAGGAAACTCAGAGAACCACTGTGAACAGCAGACCAGTACTCACATTTTGGAAAAAGTATACATACCACTACCATGGCTCAGCTGCTTGTCGGTGTGTAGACGGAGAAAGCGACGGTGCGCGCACTTGTTTCCCTCTCGCACTCACCCCGACTGGTATCCTTTCCCCTTGTTCTCCTCGCTTTTTCGTTACAATGCATGCGTTTTCAACTGTTCCAAGTTTTAGATTTCAGGCTGTCGTCAAAGATATTATAAGCATAGATGCGGTGCAGGCCTAGTTCCCCGCGAAAATTGTAGACGGCGCGTCCGGCGAAAATGTTCAGGTCCCCCCGTACACCTCTGCCCGCCGATTTGGCCTATCGAATTAGTTCGCCAACTAAACCTTAGGAGCGCTGTCCACAACTCTCCCCGTACCCCTCAATCCTCTCAAATACCGACAAGCTTACATTTTCTTAAGCTGTATAAATTGAAAATATTCAAGCCCAGCGATAAAACGCAAGATATGATGTTGAACATTTGGGCGTATAATATGATGAGTTTGATTTTGAATTTTTTAATGATTTTAATATCAGAAGCTTATTGGTAGTCATTAAACATTAATTAATTAATTATAACTAATTATTAAATATTATAATTATATTATAATTAAATATAATTTAATAATAAATTATTAAATTTTGATTAATAAATGAATAAATTTAAAAATCAAGTATTACATTTTAATGAATAAATAAATTTTAATTTTAATCAATCATTTTAATAAATGAATATAAATAATATTTAAACATATATCTACATTAGACTCCCTTTCTACAAAGCTGAATTTCGGAATTATAAAAAATAAAAATAACAAGGATTGTCTAGTTTGTATGTTGAATCTAATTTACAATCAGAATCAATTTCCTCAGCGAATAAGTACTAGTAATAATGTTTCTTCAAATTGAATTGAATTTATTGTTCATTATTTACATTTTTTTGTATTATGTACATAGAAATATATCCGGAACAGAATACAGGAGTACGTGAAAAAAATCCTGTACTGAAATAACAGTGATTCATACCTATAAATTTAAATGAATTTGGGTCAATATAATAGTAGACATGTTATCAAACATGTCACTTTGAAATTCCTAATTAAACTTTTTAAATTTTTTGTAAATTAAAAATATTCAGAACAAAATTAAGTATAACATTTTTAAATATAATTTCAATTTTATTTAAAATTCATAATATTTTAATTCAATTTTTATCGTTATACATACTATTTTCTTTAGGTACACGGAGAAACTCTTTATATCAACTTCTACTATAGTAGAATACTACCCCTACTATAGTAGGGTAGTGATGGGACATCGAAACATCGAAAACATTGATATTTTGGTTTCGATGCATCGATGTTTGACATCGATGTTGACACCCTCGATATATCGATGTCGATATCGATGTTCGTGTTTCGATTTCGATGTTTTGTTTCTCTTCAGAAATCATTAACGGTTTCATCGTTATTGTTCATTGAAATTGAAAGCTGCAAAATTGATTAAGTGAAAGAATTTGTTTATCAGAGTATGCAAGGTAAATAAATTAATATGTATTTCACTTCTGTTTTTAAATATGTATTTAATACTTCCAATTCTAATTTTCAATCATATATGAAATCAATGTACCCTATAAAAATCTGTTTTTAGTTAAATTCATAAATCCGTGATCTCTTATTATCTCCTAAAACAAAAAACGAAAATCAAACATTTTCGACATCAATATCCAACCTCCAAATTTAAATAATATTAAAAATATTAGATATAAGGATTATTAGATATAAGAATATTATAAGATATAAAAGTGGGACATTATAGAAACTGCTTTTTCAAATTTTAATATTAGTTAAATTTGGAGGTTGGATATTGATGTCGAAAATGTTTGATTTTCGTTTTTTGTTTTAGGAGATAAGAGATCACGGATTTATGACTTTAACTAAAAACTAATATCTTATAATATTAAAAATTATTATTATATACAATTATTATATATTATTATATATAATTATAAATAATAATATTAAATATTTTACATTAAATTAAAAAAAAAGTATATTACGTCTAGGTTATTTGGCACATCCAATTTGTTTTCGCAATAGGATTCCACCGAGGTAGTCCCGCTTTTCAGTACTGTCTTATTTTTAAATAAATCAGTATTTTACAACCAATAGTTCGAATTATTCATTATTATCGTTTTTTTTGCAATTAATAATTTATATATTTTTAAATTAACTTTCGAAAATAAATATTGAAAAGCAGTAGAACATAATCGAATTTTGATATTTATAGTGTAGAACAAAAGCGACGAGCACTTAAAATTCAGAAGCTAGAATAAGGTGCTAGAATTGAGTGTTTCATGTTACGCTGAAACTTGCTAAAACTTTATAATTCTGCATTTTGTTCTGAATTTTGAGACGTAAAAAGTAATTTTATAAGTTTCCTAACGTGATTGAATTTTCAGAGTGACGTCTTTTTGCGTCAGTGTCGTTAGTATGGGTCGGAATCCAAGCGTTTGGTGGACACATTTCAAGAAAATCGACAAGAATTCTGCGTCTTGCGTATACTGCGACAAAGTGATAGTGACATCAGGAAACACCTCAAATTTAAAAGGTCATTTTGAAGCAGTTCATGGCAGCATAATAAAAACAGAAAGAGAAAATGATAAACGGAAAAGCACGCAAATCCCTTGGAACCTTGATCAAAAAAGATTAAAGGTCGATTCTGCCGCTGGTTCCAGTTCCACTGCAGCGAACAGTAGTAGCAGTTCCACTCCTGGTTGCGGTTCTGTGCGTAGCTTGTCAAGCAAGATACCATCAAAAACTAACGAAATAAGTATTAAAGATTGTTTTGAAAGCATGAAATCGTTTGAAGAAGGTGGCAGGAAGCATACCAAATTAACGAATAAGATACTGTTCATGATCTGCAAGGACTCTCAACCTGTGGCTACTGTAGAAAGAGAAGTATTTAAAGAACTTATGAAACACGTTGCTCCAAGTTACAAAATACCATGCCGAAAGACGTTTGGAAGTCGTTTAGATAAAAAATGTGAAGAATTGTCAAAGGATTATAAAAGATTTTTAAAAACAGTCAAGGATATAACTCTAACAACTGATCTCTGGAGTGACACGTTAAATACTCGAAGTTTTCTAGGAATTACGGCTCACTTTCTTCAAGGATCAGAAATCGTGAGCGGGGTAATAGGAGTTTATGACTTTCCAACAACTCACACATCCGCTCATCTAGAAGAAAAGCTACGAGATGTGCGTAACGAGTGGGAAATAAATCTGGATCAAATCATCGCAATCGTTACAGACAATGCGTCTAATATAGTAAAAGCCGTGGAGGATTTTGTCGGTAAAGATCGCCATATAGGATGTTGTGCACACAAAATTAATTTGGTGGCCACAAATTCCATTAAAGGCATTAAAGACTTGGTAACTTTAATACAAAAAGTCAAAGCTATCGTCACGTGGTTCAAGCAATCTAATAATGCCAGTAATGACTTGAAAGCCGCTTCTGACCTTAAACTTAAACAAGATGTAGACACAAGGTGGAACTCGACGTTATATATGTTATTAAGGTTCATCCTCCTTCGTCCTATTGTCAGCGAAATTCTTTTCCATCACTCTTAAGCACCTTCTATGATAACACCACAAGAATTCGAACAGTTATCAGAAGTTTGCGATATTCTGAAGCCACTAGAGGAAATAACACGCGAAAGGTCAGGAGAGAAATATGTCACACTTAGCAAGGTAATACCAATGATTAACGCTCTACTAGAGGAGCTTCACCTAATGAAACCAAAGAATGAGATGACACAGCAGCTGAAAATCCACATATTAGCTGAGATTAAAAAGCAGTTTGAAGTCTTAGAAAAAAACCGATGTTCGCTGTTGCAACTCTTCTCGACCCTAGGTTTAAAAAACTTGACTTCAAAGATCACGTTGCCTGTGCGTACGCTGTGATCCTTGTAAAAAATTTATTGTTGCGACTACAACCTCCAGTTCCTGAGTCTCTCGATGAAGTGACCACCGACCCTCAACAGCGCATTTCAGGTAAGGCTATCTAAGTAACAGTATTCAATTTAAAATTAGCCCCAGAATATCTAGAATTTATTTAGTAATTATTAATTTTAATATATATATATATATATATAACTATTATTCGGTCAACATTTTTTTCAATTAAATAATAACTATTTCCTAAACTTGTGTTACAGAGAAAGAATCAAGATCGACGCTGTGGAATAGGCATTTGCTTCTTGTAAAAATGGCCGACCAAAGGAGGACACAAATGACGTCGAATCACGAGATGCCTGATGAACTGTCTCTATTCTTGAGGACACCAACTGCTCCTCTTGAGGCAGACCCGATCAAATTATGGATCGATTTGACACCAACGTACCCGAAACTGGCTAAAATAGCATTAAAATATTTGCCCATTATGGCAACTTCAGTGCCAAGCGAAAGGCTCTTCTCAAAAGCGGGTGAAAATATGAATGCAAGACGAAATCGCCTGTCAGGCCAAAGACTACACAAGCAGCTATTCTTAGGCTCGCTTGCGAAAACCCTTTGGTAATAAGAAGAGTTTTAATCGCAACAAAAATGGGGCATGCTGATACTTTCTGTTAGAAGTGATTGAGAAAAATTATTTGAAGTGTTTCTCGTTCATTTTTTAGTTTCTTTTCGTTTGCAGTTTTTTTTCTATTTTTAAATGTATTAAGGGCTCTAGAAGTTGCAAGGCCTAAGAAGCAAATTTTTGATCGATGGTGAAGAAAAATAAGCTGAATTCACAGTAATATATTATTATACGGTTTATTATTAATTATTAAAGTTGAGATGCTTTCTTTCTTTTTCTCCCTTCCTTTCTTTCTGCGCATGTTTTTAAACTATTAATTTACTATTTACTTTGCATGTTTCTTCAGTTGAATTTTCATGTTTCTTTCTTTTAGTTCTTTCAATATACCGCATAATTGGATTTTTATTTTATTTCGTATGTTTACAGCAGGATAAATCGAGAATGCAGAATTCAAGGAAACCTGGATGGTGAAAACATATTTCTACAAAATTTAAAAACCAGTAACAGAGTTTTTAGGTGGGCAATGCACTACAATTACTCTTAATTCGACAGTGTATTCTTTTGGATACATAATTACATATGTATAATATATCTGTCTTCATTTAGAAAGTTTTTGAAACATATATTGCTTTTTAATATATTTTAATCGAAAATTTATTGTTATTACACCAGAAATTCATAACTTGTTTTGAAACCTTCAAGCGATGTCAATTTTCATGCAAGCAAGTTGTTTCGGATATTTTTAATTGTGGTTCTATATTTTAGAATATATATCTATAAAATTATTTGCACCAAAATATTGTAAAAGAAAGATTATAAGTCGAATTAAGAGTTATAAACATACAAATCATTTTAAATCAACACTGTCATAATTATGTTTATTGATTTCCATTTAACTGATTGTGTTTCAGATTCAAGAAGAAGAGTAAATCGATTTGTAACAATCGTCAAGACTCTATAGCAGCGTTTAAAAGTGAGCAATAATTAAAAATCAAAACTGTTTCATCTCGAAAATTACTTTATAATTATTTTGATTAATTTTAATTTCAGTAATTTTTTTTAGAACTGAAAAACCTTAAATCGACGCTCAAGCAGCGAAACTCTCAACTTTAAGTCATATGTAGCTTTTAAATACACATTTATTTTTAACAATTGATTTGTTTTTTTTCCTTATAGACCATGTTCCACGTTTGAATAATAGAAAAAGGTTTCATATGTGCACAATTATAGTCTTTATTATTTACTTTATTGTTAAAAAAATATATAATAGCATTGTTTAAATAGCATTGTTCAAAAAATTATATATTTTAAACATCGATGTTTCTTGCAACATCGATGTTTTTGCTCTTTAACATCGATGTTTCGTTATGACATCGATGTTGTTCTTCCGATGTATCGATGTTACGAAACATCGATGTTTTGTTTCGATGTCCCATCACTAATTTAGGGAAAAACGTATCACTCTAAGACCTTTTGTCAAAAAAAATACTAAACTTTTGGAGAATGATATGAAACTATAGCATAGATCATAACAAATTTTAATATAATTCAGACTAAAGTTTCATATCATTCATCTAAAGTTTAGTACTTTTTTTTGACAAAAAGTCTTAGAGTGATACGTTTTTCACTAAATTGAAAAATACTTTAGTAAAAATTGATATAAAAAGTTTTTTTGTGTACTATACTATTAATTGAAAGTGCAAGTTGTATTGACCTTTGGTCTTAAATACTGGTTTATTGTTGGAAAATATTGACTTTCTGGTCGAAAATGATGAAGTTAATAAGGTAAAAGCACCAATAGCCGGACAGTACCCAATAGCCGGACAGAGTCATGAATTTTCCTCAAAATTAAAGATTTATGAATCACTTATCGCTATTTTGGTGTACCGTATACAAACCTCGAAACGTATACTTTGAAAAAGTGAAAAATTTGTTGAATTAGAAATTAAAACTTCGCCAAGAAAAAAAAATTTCTCTACTGAAGCACAAGGCTGGTCGAAATGTAGCGAAATCTGCTCTATAAACTAACTTACACTTTGTCTTTGTTAAGCAAATAACATTTACATTTACCTTCATTTTTCATTTCAATACATGTTACACTAAAGTCAAATGTTTTATCTAAACCATAATATTTTTCAAAAGTAAAAAACATTTTCCTTTGATTAAAAATTTTAAATCTTTTCAATATTTTTTTTTTATAAGCGTAGACCTAAAAAATGTTTCCGTAAATATTTCCCAGTGTTTTTTCTGCTTAAAAAATATCAAATCCATATCAATCAAATTATAATATTCTCTTGTCCGACTATTGGTGCAGCGCTGTCCAGCTATTGGATCAATTCACTTTACCCGTCCGGCAATTGGCTCCAGAGCATTATTTAATGAAGAGAATTGTTAAAATGGATTATTCAGATTTAACACAACCCTGGACTTTTTGTTATAGTAGGGAGGACACATACATTAAAATAATCGCGGCAATTCGTGATTCCGCATCACATTTAGAACGATAAATACAAAAAATTGAATGACATTTCCTTAGACGTCCGGCTATTGGTGCTTTTACCTTATGAATCTGACATTTTGGCTCAGATCGGAGCCCTTATTAGTGATTTTTATTAAAACCTGTTAAAACCTAAAAATACACAGAAAAAGTGGGAAGCTAAATTGAAATGGAATGAAATATTTTAGATTTGAAAAGACGTAGCTTTTTTACATGGTAAATATATTATATATTTGAAAACGAAAGGCTTAAATATAAAACAATCCTAAAAACATTTTTTTCAAGAAAAATATTTCAAAGAAATTCTTTACGTGACATTTTTTGCACGGCAAATTGAGTATTTATTAAAATACATGATTAGTAATATACATGATTTATATTTCTTGGAATAAGTATACTTAGTAAACCCCAAAAAACAAACTATTACAATTGTCATATAAAAAAGTAACGTCAATTTACCAACCGACTTTTTCTGTATATTTTCTTAATTTAATAAAAAAACCCTGATGAGGGTTCCGATCTAAGCTGAAATGTCAGATTGATATTAATTTTATCATTTATAGACCTCAAAGCAAATCTTTTCCAAAAATAGACTACTATTAATTTCTACTTATATCTCAATATAGTATTTGAGTTAATAGATTAATCATAAAAAAACACAATAATAGAAAAATATTTTTTAAATCCTTTTACAGACAATTTCAAAACAGCATTTAAGAAGAGATATCAAAATATTGAAATAAGACGATAATCTTAGAAATTATACACTTTTTTTACCTTTGTAAAAAACAAGATTCAGATATACTTTCAACTTAAAATTTTCGCATAAAATGTCTTATTTCTTTATTTAAATTTAAAAATTGTTGAACTTCAAATAAAATTATTTAAGCAAAGAAGTCGAGGCATATCAATTTTATTTTGCGAAGTTGGAAAGTTTATGACTTTATAGCTCCTCTTTATAGCTCTTAGACTTCCTTTTTTACAACAAAATTATATATGGAGTATAGAACAGAACTTAAAATTATTAGCAAGCATTATCCTGCTCAAAAATGCAACAAATAGCATCTATGTGACAAATTTTATTATACAGAAATTCTCGATGAAATAATCAATGAAAAAAGTTCGTCTAAATATCTCTCTTTAAATATTCTACACTCAACATTACTTGATTGAAATTAAAACAATAGGAATAGATTAAGTTAAATTTATATTTAAGACTATTAATGTACTGAATAATAAACCAGCAATATTTGTATGAATTTTTTTCATTATTTTAATGAAAAGAAAGAAATATATATTATGTATTCGCAAAGAAAGACTCTAACCAAAAAGAAAATTATTCAAACCATAGAAAATATGTTCTCGAAATTGGAAGTTCTGATATTTTCATATTGGAAGATATTGCGAGTTGTTTTATTGAATAATGAAAATATTTTGAGTTACGATGGAATAAATATAAGAATTGTTATTTATAAACCATATTTATACTTTCAAATACAAAAATGCAGTAATATCGTATGAAATTTAATACTTTTGTTCTTTACTCAATTTTATTGATTTTTTAATTTAATTTTCCCGAAACTCCAAGTTGATTAAAATTGTTGTCAAAAGAATTTATTTACTTACTTTCATTTTTAAATTTTTACCAAACTTTATTAAATTTATAGTTGAGGAAAAGAATTTGCAAAATAAAATAAAGAGGGTATAGAAGTGGTTTGGATTATAATTATAATTATTTTAAAATAAATTTTAAAATATTAAATATACATGAATTGCAAGAATATATGGTGGGTTCCATGGCAAATCGGACGGGTTCAGGACTTCATGTTTCCGATTTACTTGAAATTTCAAGGATTGATAGACTAACATAAATAATGAAGAAACCCAAAATTTGAGATTATTTCATGCATTATTTAAAAAGTTATGAGATAAACAAAACAAAAAAATGTTTTTGTTCACATTTGTGAATTTTTGCAGATTTTTTTATGCATAATTCGTGATGCGAAAAATTGCGAAAATTTTTGCACACAATTTTATTCATGTTTGATTTGCGCGACCACTCTTTCGAATTATGCTATTCATTAGCGACCTATTGATAATTAAAACAGAATTTTTGCAGATTTTTGCAAGGTGTGGATGGGGGTAAAAATAAATAAAAACCGTCAAAATACACATTCTTCCAACATCTTATTATTAAAGCACTTTTTATAATAATAGTAGGCTAATGAAAAAAAAATTGTTATTTACTATTAAACCTCTAACACGGTTTACTGCTGAAATTTTTTCAAAATATTTTGCGAATATTGGTTGTTGCAAAAAATCGAAATTTTTACATGCATTCTGAACAAATGGTTGATTTTGATTATCTGCAAGTCGAAATAGTGTTGCGAAAAATATCTTTTCGTATTCTTGAATATTTTTCGAATATACGGGTGAAATTAATTTCTCTTTGTTAAAAATAACATACTCATTTTTCCACACAAGACATGAAAAATACCCTCAAATCGTCCTTTAGTTAGTTTACTTCTTGAAATTTTAATGAACACAAATGATAAGAAAAGCTCGTAAATTAAATAATTAATTAACTTGGATTTCTGGATAACAAACAATTTTTAGCAGCTATTTTGCATTACATTAGTTACATTTTCGTTACATTTCTTTATGAAGTTTTGCCCGTTAAAAAATTTAGTACGTTTAAAAACTGTTCGTTTTAAATCAATGTGATATATAATATGTAAATTGGTTTTACTATAAAAATATATTTTTTTGCCATCGAGTTTTTACAAATATAGACGGTTAATTGTACTTCCATAGCACTTCATACTCCATAAGTGGCTGAATATTTGCCAAGCATACATATTTTTTTCAATTATAAATTATTCATCATCGCATTCATTTTCGCAACACTATTTCGACTTGCAAATAATCACAATCATCCATTTGTTCAGAATGCATGTAAAAAATTATAAAAAGTGCTTTAATAATAAGATGTTGGAAAAATGTGTATTTTGACGGTTTTTATTTTTTTACCCCCATCCACACCTTGCAAAAATCTGCAAAAATTCTGTTTTAATTATCGATAGGTAACTAATGAATAGCATAATTCAAAAGAGTGGACGCGCAAATCAAACATGAATAAAATTGTGTGCAAAAATTTTCGCAATTTCTTGCATCACGAATTATGCATAAAAAATCTGCAAAAATTCACAAATGTATCTTTTATTGGAAAAAACAATCCTGATTTTGTTCCTCCCCTCGGACTGGTACCTTGACGAAGTCCTTCTCTTGGCTATGCCACAAAAGGACGTGTGGGGAGGCTTAGCAGACGGTCCTTGAGTCATGGAGGTTGTAGTGTCCGGATGAATCGGTGAAAAAATGCAGGGGGCTCTATAGACGGGCATCTTCCCATTGCGTGAAGGGTGCCCTATAAACGGGTCTATCCCATGTTGAAAGCGGGGGACGCTATGAACGCGTTCATCCCCATGCATGAAGAAGGATGTATGCCCCAGGCAGCGGCGCTGAGAATGAGTCTGCGAGTGTTTGTGAGGAATGAGTGAACTGATTGAATGACAGCGCCGCCTGACTGTGATATGTGTCCTTCGAATGTGAGAGGAGAACCTATAGACGGTCTCCCTCTTGGAAGTGACTAAGAGCGAATTGGTGTATGGAACCTCCTGGGGGACACTACAAAAGCCTCCGCACTCTGTGACCAAGAACAGTCCAAACGATCGTTTCCGTATTGCATCCCACTGGGAGTGCTTCGTCGCCGAGTGGTGTCTTCCCCGGCCCACGAGGTGGCGATGTTGATTTGAGCCTAGCTCTGCCGAGGTGGGGTGCCATGCGGGATCAGAAGCCAGCCCCTTCGGGACCTTGATCAGGTAGTGCGTATTGAACACAGGTGTCGGGGCCTGTGTTGCCTGGAGCGAGTCTGGTCTGTCCGTGTATTCCGGGACCGGCTAAGCGGAGGTTGGGCCTCAGGGAACTGGGGTAGGACTTCGGTCCGAGGGTACACCCGTTCCCAATTATTCCGACCCGCTCATCTACGCACGATGCGCTGATAAAAATGATTTATGGAAACCTTAAAAAAGACGCGCGTCTGCTTCAGCTAGGTAAGTTGAGGATCGGGTGGGTAGAGTAACGCATCCGTGAGCACGTGGAAGTCACCCGCTGTTTCAGGTGCCTTGGGTACGGCCATGGGTCCCGGGGCTGCAGCAACCCCGACAGGAAAAACGCCTGTTGGAGATGCGGCGCCACGGGACACTTGACAAGGACTTGTAAGGCGCCACCAAGTTGCCTGTCATACGCAGACAGGGGCGACAAAGATGTCGCCCATGTGTTAGGGAGCGGCTCCTGCCCGGTCTCCCGGGAAGAGCTTCGGAGGTTGAGAGGCAGGAATTGAAGTTCCTGCAGCTCAACCTCGGAAGGGGGAAGGATGCCCAGGACCTCCTGATGCAGACTGCCAGGGAGAGGGGGGCTGATGTGCTGCTCATTAGTGAGCAGTACAAGTGGTCCGATAACTCTGCTTGGTATCAGGATGCAACAAGGAGGGCCAGCATCCTTGTTTGTAACCCTGATTTGAGCGTCGGGGACTTCCTGGAGACCGTCGCGGGGTTCGTTTGGGTGGAGGTAGCGGGGGTGCGTGTGTACAGCTGCTACTTCTCCCCCGGCGATCCCTTCGATGTCTTTGAGACCCAGATCCTCCTCCTTGAGGAAAGCCTCCCTGAGGCCACCGGGCGATCCCTCATAGGGGGTGACTTCAACAGTAAGTCGCCCGAGTGGGGTGAGGCCCGCCTAGATAGGAGGGGAATCTTGGTTGGCGAGATGGTCGCTAGGAACGAACTGGTCGTCTTGAATCAGGGCGGGGAATTTACGTTCAGACGAGGAGCAGGGGGGTCAATAATTGATCTCACAATTGCCGCACCTCGCCTCGCGCCAAGGATAAGCGACTGGTCGGTCCTCGAGGTAATAACCTTGAGTGACCACCGGTGCATCGAATTTACACTAGAACAACGGTGTCAGTTGGTGGATAAGGGTAGGGGCAGCGAAGGAAGGAGCCCCTCCTAGAACACGAGACGACTCAGCAGGGAAAGACTTCGCGAACACCTCGAAGAAACCAGGCTCATTCACGAGCTTGGTTGGGTCTGCCTTGCTGGGTCGTTTGAAGCTGCTGCGCGCTCGGTGAGGCAAAAGGTGGTCGCGGCTTGTGACTACTCGATGCCTCGCCGTAAGCGCAGGCACGCCAAGGGTTCGATGTACTGATGGAACGACCAGTTGGCAGCCCTACGTCAAGAATGCCTCGCAGCGCGGCGAAAATTCACCCGTTCAAAGGGGGATGCTACGCTGCACGAGGCATGGACAGGGCCATAAATCAAAAGATTGGTGACTAGAAGAAAGACCCCGGGCCTGGATAATCTCGATCGAGTCAAGTACATTCTGCGAAGCTCGTTTCCACACGTGGAGCCGTTCCAAAGACAGGACCGAAGTTCCTGCGTGGTCCGGCGCGAAGAACTCTTCACTCTCGAAGAACTAAAGAGAGCGGGTGGAAGGCTTAAGGTAAATACAGCGCCGGGTATCGACGGGTTGCCGAACGAGATCCTCGAAGAGCGACAGGTGGGTGATATACGAGGGCGACAAATGGTCTCTCAAAGAAGAGATGACATGCGGCGCTCCTCAAGGGTCGCGGGTGGGTTCACTCGTTTGGAACATCATGTACGATGACTTTCTGCGTATGGACCTACCTGCTGGAACGAGCATCGTCGGCTTCGCGGATGACGCACTTGTCGTGTGCGCCGCTGACGACGTCAAAATCCTAGAGCTGAGGATCAATGACAGTCTGTGGCGAGCAAAGCGCTGGTTGGATGGCAGAGGTATTAAAATGGCCCCTGAGAAAACCGAGGCTTTGCTCGTTACGGACAGGAGATCCTTCCAATATCCGAGTATCGTTCTCGGAGAGCATGAAGTCGAGTGGAAAACAAGCATTAAGTACCTGGGGGTGCAGCTGGATCGTAGGCTTAGCTTTGGCGAACAACTAAAGATCGCAGCTGCCAAAGCCATCCAATGTGGAGCGAACTTGGTCCGGCTTATTCCAAACATTTGTGGACCCAGGGAAGCGAAAAGAAGATTAGTGGCGAGCGTGGTCCATTCGAAGCTGCTTTATGCAGCTCCGGTTTGGGCCAATGCCTTGCAAAACCATGCTATCCAGAAGAATCTGTTCTCGGCGCAGAGACTTGTCGCGCTGAGAATAGTTTCGGCATATAGAACTATCTCGGCGAGCGCTGTGCTGGTCCTGGCGAGCGTCCCGCCAATAGATTTATTGGCGGAGGAAAGACAGGAAACCTTTTAGCTTCGCAAAGAGCTTACCTGCGCCGACCTGCAGGAAATAGCTCGCGCGAAGGAGGCCATCCGCAAGGATGGAAGGCGCAGACTCGTCGAGAAATGGCAGATGAGATGGCATGGTGAGCATACAGGGAGATGGACCTACCGCCTGATCCCGGAGCTCGCCACCTGGCTGAACAGAAAGCACGGGGAAGTCGGCTTTTACTTGGCGCAAGCGCTCTCGGGCCGTGGCTCTTTTAACGCGTACCTGAGGTGCTTTAAGAAGAGAGACGAGGAGACGTGTTGCTACTGCGATTTCCCGGTGGATAACGCAGAGCACGCACTCTTCGTCTGCGCAAAATGGGATATGGCTAGGGAGGTCCTCGGTCAGGCGGTGGGTTCCGAACTTACTCCTGACACGATGGTCCCTCTCATGCTCCAGTCTAAACGGTTCTGGACGCTCATCGAGTCATTCGTCACACTTGTGATGAAGACGAGAGAACTTGATGGGCGTCGAGAGCGAAACAACGGGGAGGGCCAGTAGAAATCGCATCGGGGCCTGCACCCGCGGTCCTGCGTCTCGGGTAGACTTGACTGTCCGCGTCGTTCGGGGGAGGAATCTGTTTGTTTCTCCCCTGGGTGGCGCGGCTAGTCGGTTATCCTAGTGGGCGTGTGGCCGCGGATGTAGGTTCCGAGCGAACGGATGACGGAAGAGTCGTACGCGACTTTAATGGAACCAACCACCCGTGAAGTTTAAAAAGCCGAAAGGCGGTTCCGCGGGTGGTGTATTGGTTCGAGAGAGGGGGTTGTTTTGGTTTTAACAGGTATGCCTAGACCCGTCCTAGGAGAGTCCTGTACAACGTCTATAAAAGATTTTGCCATTTTTCCTCCTCACAAAAAAAAAAAAAAAAAAAAAAATCCTGATTTTGTTCAAAATTTTCCTATTATTAGTTTAGCTAAAAAACACAAAAAACGAAAATGGTAAAATATAGTCGATGCAAAATTTGATTTGGTTTCAAGGCCGATTTCACATAGAAACCCGGTTATGCCCTTTGGCTCGAAGCGATAAAAAAATAAGTTTGGGCAACAATAAAATTTATTAATAAAATTATTTTTTTGTATTTCAAATATTTTTCATGAAAAATAATCTTTTCTCTTTCAAATTAGCCCTTCATTAATAATATTGCTATTCCTGAAAGCAAAATTATCTATTTTTGCCTGAGGTCTAATTTTCGTGAATGAACTACCTTAATACAATTACTTTAATACCTAGACAAAATTTCAAGTGTTTATCTTTTTAACTTTTCTCCCGATAAATTCGAGAAAATGGTATAGCTTTTTGACCCAACAAGGTAGAAATTCCCCTTAACTTGGAACATGAACAAAATTTGGGGCAATGAATGTGCTCGATCAGCCTGAGGATTTATTTAGATAGGCATTCTAAAATATTAAAAGTGGATAAAAATTATGAAATTTCCACACCTAAAAGAAGTCCTAAAAATCATGCTTCAACGAAGTACAAGATCTCGAATCTGTAAATTACCTATTCATATAATTGAATATCTATGAAATTGAAAAATATTATTTAGTTTTTCAAAATGTGTTTCGGTTCTAATCGGAGCCCTCATCAGAGATTTATTTTTTAAATAAAAAATGCATAATAAAAAGTTGTTAACTTAGGATTTCTTTGTTGGAAATTTTTAAAAATCAACATAGTTTTACATGCGAGACAATAAGAAACTTGACATTGTTTCGAAAGAAGAGGTTGAAAGAATTCAACAATTTTTAAAATATTTCTTTGGTATAAAATAATTTAAATAATTTTAAATTAATAGGTTGAGTTCGAAATTTTTCCACTGAGACTTGGGCTCAAATCCCAGCGTAGTCGAAAGCGTCTTTTTTCCACACAAATTCTTCAAATTGAAAATAATCTTGTGGGATATAATTATTTGGTTTCATATCGATGAAAGGACTTAATGATAATTTTAGGCAGCTTTTTACAAGTTTTCTTTCTCTAATGTTAATTTTTAAAAATTTCCATCAAAGAAATCTTAAGTTTATAACTTTTTATTATGCATTTTTTATTTTAAAAATAAATCTCTGATGAGGGTTTCGATCAGAACAAAAACTTCTATAACTGCGTAAATTTAAGTTTTTATTTAATTTGGAACCTAGAGTCAGGTATCAACAACAACACATATCTTCAATTAAAATACTTTTAAAAATTCACTTTTAAAATATTTTCGATCTTAATTATTAATTTAATATAATTTAGAAGTTCGACACTTATTTAGAAATTATTTTTTATTCGTAATTGTAATTCTTAATTAATCATCATGCCATAACTTTTGTTTACATTATGTTGTCAAGCTGTCAAATTTGACATTCCTAACCTTAAAAGTCTTTGAAAAGAATTTTTGGCTCTGTTTTATCCAAACGTTATCGACATTTCTTTGCTGGGTTTGATTTGGCTTGGTAGTACGATGAGGGCAGCACTTCAATATGGCGGAAAATGTGGTTAGCTATATATATAGTTCCCCCACTCTGACGCCCTACACCGCATCTAGGTTTATAACAGCCCCCTGCATCTCAGCCAGAATGCACGTAAGGGATCGTCCATAAACTACGTAGCCGGTCTTGAGTGATTTTTTGAGTCCCCCCTACCCCCTCGTGGATAACCGAAGATTTTTCATCACGCCCCCCCGTTCGAACCTACGTAGATTTTTTGTTTCACACCCCCTATGAAAAGAGAATTTAATTGAATAAAAAAGTTCATTACTTTATCTATCCATTTATTTCCTACAAACATTTTCAAATGTTATTTTAAAACAAAGTGGCAGTCTTTGAACGTAAACTGAATAATTTATTCTACGATTTGCATAAATATATTAATAGATTTCTTCATAAAAACAAGTCATATTAATTCCATTTAAAGCTTCGCATTTTTGATTTCTGCAAGATGCAATCCATCTTTTATATACTATTCAACATCCTCCAAATTATAATAGCAAATTACTTAATAAAAACAAAGAAAGTCATATTCTATTTAAATCTATAAATTTTGGTCTTCAACAAATGGCAATCCATCTTTTATCCACTGTCCAACATCTTTTATGATAGGCATTGATACAGGCTCTTCTATCAACGGTTGAACGTCTTCTACAGCTTCAACATCGATCCACTCGACAGTATCATCAGAAAATACGCACAACAATTCTCCTGGCCTCTTGCTCAGAACTCTTAGTGGCTGGACTCGAGATACACTAGAAACACTTTTGTGAACATTCTTCCTATAGTCAAAAAATATTTATTTTTATCTGTCTGATATTATACTTAAAGTGTAAATTCTTATTAATAATTTTTACTTGTGTGAATCCATTGATGCCTTGGAAGCAAAATAAAGTCCGCAAAAAGGACAGGTTCTTTTATCCATTTCGTCTTTCACAGACGGACAATAAAGATCATAGGGGATTTCTTAAGTGCGAGGATATTCCGGTCGTAGAGTCACGGACTGTCTTAGAAGTAGAGATGCAAATTTTTTTAGATGAGTGATTACCAAGAGAAGGTATATGAAGAGGCTGAGCTAGTGGGAAAGGACCTGGTAAGAATCTTTGATTCAAAATTTGACGTATATTACTGCGTAATTCTGTGCAACGATTCTTGTCATCACATTTGACAATCTAAAATAGAAAAATAAAAATAATTATTTGCAAAAATTGTAAAATTATGTCAAGAAAATCGAATTTTACCTGAAGAAGGTACTGACTTTCTCGAACATGATTAGAATACCATAAACTATTAGTAATTTGAGTACTATCAGCAGGAACAGTAATTTCACAGCTTTTGTCGATAGAAATAAACTCAGCAGTGACATTGTAACCATCAATACACAGTTCAGACCAAATTTCTGCTAAAGTTTTTCCGGCAAAGGCAAAATTTTTCTTTTCTAACTCTTCATCAATTGTACGTCCATTTCCATCAAGGTGATTTCCGTACTCGTCGTGCGGAAGAATCACACCAGAAAGAGATCTACTAAGGGGAGCCATGCGTCTTTCAACCCTGTTGAAAGCAGATCTTCCAGGAGCGTTCGTAAAAACAAAAACTGCATCAAAATTTTTAGTTTTAAAATGGTCAATAGCGTGCTCAATAACTTTCTTGTAGCGAGGATTTTCATCAGGACCTCCATCTACTGACAACATGAGAACTGGTTTTGTATTTCCATCATCTTGTTTCACGATTGGCTGAAAATCATCAAGTTCAAATAATCTGTCAAAATCTGTTGCATGTGTGCTTGCTGTAGAGCTGCAATGCTTGCCACTACGTATTGCTATATACGTAGGCCCTGAATATGTGACAGCTTCTTTTTGACCCATACAGTTATTTTTTATGATTATTCCAGCATACACTGATGGAGTGAGCTTGTGACGATGACCAACCACCCAATCATGATCCGGAAAACGAACTTTATATTCTAAATGCATAAGAACTGGGGCTTGAGTCTTGGCAGCAGTAATACCTAAAGGCACTTTAGCCTTGTCGTCTTGAGATATAATACACACCTAAAATTAGAAAACAAAAAATTGAAATTGAGTGACTTATTGAAATCGTAGTTTTATACAATAGCTTTTTTGAATAAATATGTGTACATACTTGTTGTGGACCACGAATAGATGCAAGTTCTTCAAGAGCATTAATGGTGGCTTAACAAAAGTGCTGGTCTACGTGATCTCTGTGTTGATCAGCTCGCGTTCGGCAAAGTTTCACAGGAACCGTAGTCACATGTCGTCTGCCCTCTATCGAAGATGAATTTCGAGGTAAAACACGAAGGTACACGGACGATTTAGACAACTTATATCCAGCCAATTTAAGCTCTTCATGAAGAGCATTCAAAGTTTTGCAAGCACGAACTGCTTCAGAGCGACGCTTATTGTCAGCTGAACCAGAATGCATAGCAATATCAGCGATAGCTTGTAAAAGACCATCTTGATCTGACTCTAATCTTGGACGACCTACTTCATTTCTAGCATCAAGAAAATTTGCTGCCTCTGGAAACTCTTCTTTTAGATCTTGTAACTTTTGTCGTTTTTTTTTTCTCTGAACTTTTTTTGCCAATTAGCTTTTGATATCTTTTCTTTCAATTCTTGTTTTAAAAATTCCAAATCCTTTCGTTTAGCAGTGATCATCTTTTCTATATTATCATCTCCCAAACCCGCGTCTCTTTTCACAAAAAGACAGTTCAATTCAGACTCAAGAACTTTTATTTCTTTATCCAAAGCTTCTTGTTTTGGCTTTGGATATACAAAACTACTGCTGCTAATAAGATCGACATTGTCATCCAAGCATGAGCTTGAGCGTTTGTTCAGATTATCTAAATAAATAAAGAAAAAACTATTAGAATTCATAGTCTACATTTTGATTATACTTTCAAGAAGGTAAAGAGGTAAATAGAGCGTGAAAAAAAATCTAATTCTACAATAATCTGAAACTAATTGTTCTACTCAAAAACAAGCATAATAAAGGGTTTCCCAATAAGGGTGATATGTTTTGAAATTGAAAAAAAACACTGAATATTCATTCGGAATTAATCGAAATCTTTTTTATTATATTGCATATTCTATGCCATTTATGATTTAAACAATATATCGGCCAAATGTCCCCCGAGACTTGAGCCAAAAATGCGCCTCATCAGAAAAGATGATTTTTTGATGAAAATTGGGATCATTTTCAATTGATTCCAGAGCCCAATCCGCGAACTCTCGACGCAAACGATGGTCATTAGGCTTCAGTTCTTGGGCCAGAATCATCTTATAGGGATGCAGGCCAAGATCCAATCGCAAAATACGCCAGGTAGTCATCCTGGACAGGCCCAATTCTTGAGATCGGCGTGGCACGGACAATTCACGGTTTTCCTCGATACTGGCCTGTACGGCGGCTATATTTTGTGTAGAACGTGCGGTACGCATACGATTTTTAGGCTTAGTATCCAATAGAGTAAATTCACTCTCCAACTTATCGATTATTCGACGAATTGAGAACGCGGATGGAGCAGAATGACGACCATATTTTGCACGATATGCTCTTTGAACACCGACAAAACTTCTCGAATTTTGATAAAATAATTAGACAATTTCCAAACGTTGTGGAAGCGTGAAACTACTCATGATTAAATGGCAAACCTTACTGATGACAACTGACAGCAGACGTCAAAAATTTCAGTTCAAATGAGCCCGATAGGGACATTCAAAATCATATCACCCCTATTGGGAAACCCTTTAGAAACGTATAATCCATTTCGTACCATCACCACTTTTCTTTTCGTCGTTGGAACCCAAAACCAACGATGAATCAGTATTTGTCCCTTCTGACAAAACGTCAATAACAGATCCCGCTCTAGTAGATTTTTCGGAAATCTCGAGAGGATTTGGACTAGAGGTTTTTGAAGTCTTTTACAAAAAATGGAAATAAAACCACCATCATACAACCCAAATCAAAATACATTTTTGGAGGGCTACTAGTACTAACATATGTAAATTATAAATGTAATCATTGTTACCTTTGCAAAATAGTTGAGGAAAGAAGCCGATTGTCGAGTAGCCTCTACATTCAATTGTCGTATTTTAGCTTCTGTAGCATTTTGTAAATCAAGTGGCTTATTTTTGTGTTCTTGTTTTAGTTCAGCCCATAACTTATTACAGTTTTGTTGAATGTTCTGTTTCGAAGTGTGCGATTCATAATGCTTGTTATATGCTATGTAGAGTTTTTCATATAACGACGACATTCCTACTAGATTACTACAAATGTCTACATTTATCCATAATAACACACTAATACGACAGCTATTCGATTTCAAACACTAATCACGTTCAAAATGTGTGTATTATAAAACTCAAAGCACTCAATAGAGACGTAGTACCGGTCAACCGGCGTTGACACGATCATTCTAACGTGTTCTCACATGCACTCGACCATAGAGATAGTAAGTTAGAACTTTACGAACGTTGCCGCATTGTTGTTTTAAACGAGCCGATAGTTTTCTTCATTTAAAACATTCATATCTCCCGGTTTATTTCAATAATTTGACCGACGCCAACCCACCTATCAACTCTCATCTCTTCTGTCGCACCTGCGCGGCACGTAACATTAGCGAAGCCGTAGTGCCATTCTTTACTTGCGCCTACGTAGCTACAAGTCTAAGCCCCCACCACCCCTCGTAGATTAATGTAGTGTTTTTCACTACTCCTCCCCCCCACGCAAATGGCTACGTAGTTTATGGACGATCCCTAATCCGCGAAACGAAAATGTCACAATAATTGACCGTGGCCGCTAGAGGCGCTAATTGTTCATGAGGCCTGAATTCATTTTAATGCCTGGGAAAAATGCATGAAAATTAAATTTTTGGGGATAAAAACTACTTTATCATATTTTTTTATACAACACATTAATCTAGAAAGTTTTAAATATAATTTGAAGCAATTTTTACTGATAGAAAGGGTAATATGCTTGAAATTTGGGCGAAAATTGTCTGTGTAATTCTGGCTGGAAATTGAAATCAAAGTTCTGTTATCTTCGTTTTAAAATTAATATTTACATTGTGATTATTAAATAAAAATAAAATATTTATTTATATTATCAATATTATTGATATTATATCAGTCTTACATATTATAATAGAAAAATTGGCTATTAAAATCCCATCAAATTGAATTATAATACGGATATTAATTATATCATCTTGATTTTTTTAGAAAAATTAGATTTTATTATAGGACATTTTATATTTTAAAACTTCTCAGTAATTGAAAAAATTACATTTTTATGAACAAAACTTTCATATAAGGAATGAACGTACATTTGAAAAAGTAACAAATATAAAGAATTTATAAAATTCCTTTATAAGTATTTGAAAACACAAAGAACAAAGATGTTTGGAATAAATAATAATCAACATAATATACTATATTTCATGATAATATAATGGATATTTAGATCTCATATGCACATCATTTATTATGTGTATTTTATCTATAATAAGGGATGGGCGATCTCGATTCGATTCTACGGAGATCGATCTTTTTTACTCGATTAATCGGTTGGATTGATATTTTTTTTCGATCTTTACGAAAGATTCTCCTTTCTTTTTTTCCTGTTTCCTATTCCTATGAACTGTTTTTTTTTGGAAGCAAAATTATCTTTTTTTACCTAAGATCTCATTTTTGAAGATAAACTACGAAGAAAGTACATAAATTATATCTGAATTCGCAATATGAATTTACACCTTAAATTTTTTCGTATGGTGCTGATTCTATAAAAAATTACTTCTTAAACTTTTATAGAGTAAAATACTTTGAATACAATTTTTTGAAGTATGAAACATCTTATACATATGGCAATTTCAATAGATGAATGTAAATGAAGTGTTTTGCTGATTTAAAAAATACATAAATTATATGTGAATTTACACCTCAAACTTTTCTTGATATGAAGCGAAGTCGACAAACCTTTACTAAAAAATAAAATACATTGAATAACATTTTTTGGAATTTAACATCTTTTACATGACAATTCGTATATATATATAAACTACCATCGGAAATTACAGATTGAACTGGAGTTTCAACTTTCATCAAAGTGTTTTATTTTATAGAAAGATATTACAAAAGAAATTTTAATTTATATTTAGATTGCAAAAGGTTTTTTTCAGTATGTCTTCATAGTGATTTCTTAACCTAATCAAAACATTTTTAGAAATTCTTTCCTGGATTCTATCTTGGGGTTGAACAGAATTCAAAAAAGTCATGCAATTTTTAAAATATGTAGCTTCTTCAAGAAGTTTTTAAAAATCGATGTATATCATATTTTAATAAATTTAGAAATTTTTATCGAAATATTGATAGTTTGGATTTTTTGAATTCTTCAAATGAATGTAGTACAATCATTATTTAAAATTTGATGATTTTTCATTACCATGTTTCATTCTAGAGCAGAATCTAGCAGAAAAATTCCAAAAACATCTTAATTAGTTAGAAAAATACTATATGAAAACCTACCTTTGAAATGAGACTACAGACTTTTCACAATGTTAATTAATTTTAGAGTTATTAATATTATTAAGAAAGATCTAAATTTGATGTCTTTTAGATTCTCATCATATGAGAATTAAGGTTTTGGTTTTATGTGAAAAATCATTTTCTGAATTTTCGTCAAATCTTTACGTTTTGAGATCCCCTGAGTCAGAAAAAACGGTTTTTACGAAAGTGTCTGTCTGCCTGTCTGTCTGTCCGTCTGCAATAGTAATAGGTCATATACTCGATAACTCTGGATAGAAAAAAATTGTCGGATTGAATTGAGCTTTGGCATACATTATCGCAGCTGAAAAAGTAAGGACAAGTTCGTTAACCAGCTACATTCGACAAAAATTGTCAAAATAGAAGCATTTTTTGTGTTTTTGAAAAAAACTTTATGAAAAAATATAAAATTTTAAGACTGGTTTCTGATAATTCTCGTAAAGCTCCACTAATTATCCTTATAATATTTTGCAATTAAAATAAAATTAAGAAAGTTACAGTATATTAAAACTTGAAAAAAGTCAATATCCATTTTCCATCAGTTAAATTATACGAGATACGAATAAAAGTTATGATAAAAAATAGTTTACTACATAAAGATCTAAAACAGTAATAACTGTAAAGTGACATGTTTGATGACATGCTGCTATTATATTGACCCAAAATTCACAGAATTTTTGTTAATTTCTCATTTTTTTGGCATTGGGTCAGCCTCTTTTTATTTTCTTCTGTTAATATTATCAATGCTACTTCCCAGTCGGAAATTTCGTACTTACGCCCGTATATACAACGGGCGCAGTACTGCGCCTGTAATGGCAAGCCAGTGCTGGCTAACCAATGCAGGCATAGCACTACGCTAGTGTCGGAAGACCAGCAGCGGCATGGCAGCGTTGGCTTAACTCAGGCATAACTCAGGCCCAATGCACATAAACTGAATGATGGCTAGCCCGTACTTTCCGTAGTTATGCCAAGTGTCGGCTCAATACGGGCATCATACGGGCCTAATGCAAAATGATAACGATGGCTAACCCGTACTTCCCAGTAGTTATGCCAAGCGTCGGCTCAATACGGGCACCATACGGGCCTAATGCAAAATGATAACGACGGCTAACCCGTACTTTCCGTAGTCATGCCAAGCGTCGGCTCAATACGGGCACCATACGGGCCTAATGCAAAATGATAACGACGGCTAACCCGTACTTCCCGTAGTTATGCCAAGCATCGGTTCAATACGGGCACCATACGGGCCTAATGCAAAATGATAACGACGGCTAACCCGTACTTTCCGTAGTTATGCCAAGCGCCGGCTCAATACGGGCACCATACGGGCCTAATGCAAAGTCATTACTATGGCCCACTTTTTTCATTTCTTTAGAAATTCCCAAAAAATATGATACCAGCAATGCAGAAACTAAGATTTTTTCAATTATTTCGTATTAATTTGTTTGAATTTTTTATTTTTTCAATAAATGTTAAACGCGCAGTAAATGAGTTTTTGCTATTTTATATACATTATGTGGTTTTAATAATTACATTTAGCTCTAACGTAATGAATAAATGTAAAAAAATGGCAAATATTTGTGAGTTATGAACTAATCGAGATATTTAATTTTTTTTTTTGACTGTAAGATGGGAGGAGAATTGCCGTTATAGAATTTGCTAATTTTTTTGTTGATTTTGTATTTATGCAAGCAAGACATCCTGTACATTTTAAGCAAGCCAAATCATTTCTGTGCCTACGATAATTTTTTTTTTGTAAATTCTAAGTTTCCAATTATTGTAATTGAATATTTCGTAAAATTTAGCATTTATCTGATCTTGCAAAATTCTTAAAAGATTTGAACACTGTTCGAAGAATCTTTCAATGAAATTCAAAGTCAATAAATGCTTAAAGTTTTATCTCATGTTTCTCAGGTCTAAAATGAAAATATTTTGTACTAGATTAGAATTTAAATTTTATCTTAATTTTATGTAGCCTAAGCACAGACTTTTATTTAAAAAAATTAAATGCTGTACAAAACAGAAAATTTTGATAATTAATGCAGTACAATTTTCAATTTCTACTCGATAACCGACAGCGTGAAATTTAAAAATAGCATTGCAAGGAGAAGAAAGAAGCGAGGAGAATAAGGAGAAGTGGGATGAGTCGTTCTCGCGTGCAAGAGCGACGAGGAAGAAAAGGGCAGCGCGCGTCGCTGCCTCTCCCAACTCGCTTCACATCTACAGGAGGTGCTTCTGTAGCAGTGTCTCCAGAACGTGGGATTTTTTGGCCCCCACCACGTTCCCATCTGGGATAAACACATGCAAACGTGGCGTGTCAGTGTGTCGGTTCTGCTACACGCTGCGGTCACCAGCTTCGTGTAAAGCCGAAGGTGCACGAAGACGGACTTCGTTACAATGTTTGAGTTTTCAAGTTATTTTTAGATTTCACGCTTTCGTTTATCGAGTCGAAATTAAGAATTGTATTTTTCTCGAGTACGTGCAAAAGAGGCGCGAAGCAGACGACGAATTTGAATTTACGAAGTACATAGTTCAAGAAATAACACTTTTCTTCCATTTCTTGAAGAAAGTCTGCATGAAATAAACATCAGTATGATCTTGGAAAATTTCATGAGGATTTCAACACTTCAAAAATAAACTTTCAGTGAAATTTAGTGACAATAAATGTATAAAATTTGAATCAATATATAATTTTCCATTCAAATTTATATACTTACTACTAATTTTGTACATTTAACAATTTTTCAATTAGAACAATATTTTCTAACAAGATAAAATGAACATAAAATTCAAGTTCATAACTTATATTTTCAGTTATATGTTAGAAATATTTTCATCTCACATTTTTGTAGCCTAAGGACAAACTTTTCATTCCAAAACTTAAAATCTCCACGGAAATGGAAAATTGTCTAATAGCAGTAGATAAATTAAAAAGCTAAAATATGTGTTTATTGGTATTTCCATATTAACATATAAATATAAATCAACTTTAAATATTACAGAATTTTTTGTTCATTTCTCGTTATTTTGGCATAGGGTCAGATTCTTTTTATT